>JAKUAJ010000353.1:0-13926 GCA_030562865.1 Kodamaea lidongshanica (nom. inval.) | reverse complement strand
AGAATATAAAAGGGGCTGGCCCCGCTCCTATTAGGATTAGCTTAGTTTAGGACACTGAATGCGAATAGGGAGATTCGTGGGCGTTGTTATGATAAGTGTAAGCTAAGATCGATAGATAGTAAGTATATGAAGTATATCCTTCAGAGAGGATACAAGAATCCGGGATATAATAGCCACCTGGGCATATTATATAACAAACTCATACAAGCCGGTGTAGTATAGTGGTCAGTACACAACTTTGTGGCAGTTGTGACCCAGGTTCGATTCCTGGCACCGGCATATTTTTAAATGCTCCACCCATTTTTTCTCACTATTGTGCTTATACTCGTCCGAGGTGTTTGAAGAAGAGCCTTCATTTTCAATTGTCAAAACTCCTTTGAGAGACACCACAGAACTGGCATATTAAATATTCATTGGGAATATACGTAGTACATATTCATACATAGGTATCACTTCCACCCTACTGTCAAAGGTGTACATGCACCTCTATCCAGGCCTTCATTTGGTACTAAAATACCATACTAACCAGGCAAATTAATTTATTCTGTATAGTGGAAATTTATAAGCTGTTTTATATGTTACGACACGCTGAGTGGTTACACACTTTTCCTTCCTGTTTGCCTTTGTAGTTGTGCTAATTTCCTTTGAAATTTGGTAATATCTGAGAAATTGTGTGGATGAGTGCGAGTTGAGAACTTCTGCTTTTTGGACTTATTCTATTATTGCGGTGCTGGTCTTAAGAGATGAAATGACTCCACTTGATTAAGCATAGCTAGCCATTAATAACGATTTCGCTTGCATTAATCAATGCTCAATCAACCCTGCAGACATGAATTGTCGAGCCTCCTGTGATTGAAATTACGGGTCGTACTATTGACGCAAACCCAATAAATGTGATGGGCACTTTGGATCAAGTGGTGGTTTTTATCAAAAATTCAATTATGAATCAACATGAGACCAACTCAAAAAGATATAATTTTCATATACTAACCTCCAAAGATCAGTAAAGAGATGATAGTATTAGTAAGGATATCATAAGTAATGATAGTATTGGTAATGATAGCATTAGTAAGGATATCATAAGTAATGATAATATTAGTGAAATCGAAAGAATTTGCTTCTCTCACTCATTAACACCTATCATCTTGTGAATTTGTGCAGTCTCGTGACTGGACTATGGGGATGAAAAATGTATGGTCAAAATATGTCTTAAACTACACTTGGGTCACCTTGCATTGCGGAATGAGTACTTAATCTCGTGATTCTTGGCTTTTCGCTATAGTGCTAAGTGAACCACTGGTGTGACGAGTTCAGCCATTAATGTCGCAGTAGTCCCACCAACAATGTCGTATTTGTGCAACCAATAATGTCGCACTGGACCAATTCGCTCGCTTCGTATACCTCATATGATTACATAATTGATTACCATATCATTTTTAGGACAATAGCTTTGTTAGAGGTGGGTTTGTTATTGTATGACCCAATAAGCATATTTTGCTTCTATTATACAAAATTTTCTTCCTTTGTTAAGCCAACTTTAATTGTATTGAGATATTGTTAGGAAGCGGCCTTGTACTTTTCGTAGCCATTCCCAATAAAGCTTCACAGTACTATCAGGACTGAATATTGGCACTATGCTTTACAGTATATACATATTACAATAGTGCCAACGTTACAACGGAATAAGAATAATCAAAACAAGGTATTGATATCAATCGAGTACTCGTATTCTCACACCCTCACACTTTGGTAGCTCACACACTTGTAGCTCACACACTGGTAGCTCACACATTGGTTGCTCACACATTGGTTGCTCACACGTTTGCTTCATTTCACACCTTCAGGCAAGAGTCAAATGATCAAATCAAGTGAACCTGAATAGAGTACATTCTAAAGACATCGGAATCCAAAATACCGAGATACCAAAAGCGGTGAATGATGTAAATCACGCTTCGTTGGGTTTGCCAGATACTGTGATTAGCTTATTGTTACCTGGCCCATAGAAAATTACATAACATTCTACACTATTTACACCTCTACAACTTAAACACTCAAAGGTTGGCTGCGAATAACCATTACACCACTCACCAAAACATCAGCCAGTGCCCAAGTATTCAAACAGACTGTTCCTATCTCTTGGCTACTAGGAATGTTCATCAGATTTTAGTATTGTAGCCGTGCAAGGCTGACCAAGGTCCCCCCCTTCGATTTTTCCAAGGTGGGACTGGTGTTTTTTTCCAAGGGCCCTTTGGAATTATGATGAATTTTGGTCCCTTCCTTTGAGACTCTGCCACTTTTTACTCATTCACAGCATTCACTGTCGTACACTCTATGCAACCTACAAGCCAATAGAATACATCCATCACTTTAAATTACATCAATAAAGAAACAAACCAACAACCATGCACGGCCCTCTTCTCCTTTGCATCTTGAAGCCATAATTCAACATTCGTCTCACTCACTACACCTCTCACTGACCATCAAAGTATTGTGGCCTTTTCGCACTTGCACCTTCCCAACTTGTGTACAAAATGTATTGGGACAAGGCTGAGAGTAGTGCGAAGAATTGTTTGATCTGACATGTAGGAATGTTGTACAGAACCAAAGAGTAGGCGAACCTCAAGACCACCAATAAAACGTGACTGACGAAATACGTAGCTACACCCGCACTGTCTATAGGTGTTCAACTACTCTGGTGAACAAGTTTGTTTGTACACTTTCTCTACTGTATTACTTGTGATCGATGGTACGAGTAATTATTATTATATATGTAAATATGAGTGAATCAGTATGGTGATTTAAAGGTATAAGGTGATTGAAATGTCAGTATCTGCTGTTTGTATAGTTATTACTATATAAACTTGCACTACTCTAATGATTATCTGGTTTGGATGTGTTGGTTGGGTGTTGGTTGGCTGTCTTGGCTGGTTCGCTTTCTCAATTAGTTTTCGATTAGCTATCTCGAGTAGCTGTCTCAATTAGCTGTCTCGAGTAGCTGTCTCGAGTAGCTGTCTCGATTAGCTGTCTTCATTAACTCTCTCGAGTAGCTCTCTCGAGTAGCTATCTCGATTAGCTATCTCGCTTCGCTCGCTCAGCTTCGCTTCGCATCGCTTCGCTTGCTCGCTCACTTTCTAAGCCCAAAAACAAGCCCTAAAACAAGCCCTAAAATAATAACCACAAGAACACAAATGAAGAAACACCACTTTCTCTTCTTTCTGGCAGCCTTGGCACTGACAACAGCCTTGTTGGTGTGTCCCACACCTTGTTCAATGTCATGTTGGGCAGCAGCCATCAGCTCGTCAATTTGCTGGATAGCTTGGTCTTGCTCAATAACCAATTCTTCCATGTCATGGAATAATTGGGTCAATTCAGCCATGGTCTTCTCCAACTTGAGCATTTCCCTGTTTCTAGCTTGAACCTCGTTCAAGACAGTTCTGGCCTCACCTCTTCTGTTGGATTGTAAGAGTGCTTGTTGAAAGTATTGTTGGGAGTTACTAGAGTCTTCAATCACAGCACGCACTTCTTCATCTGTGGCGTCTGGCTTTATAATCTTATATTGTCTTTCAGCTTGAGCCTTAGTTTGAGCTCTGTTGTCAGCTTCGATGGAACGATAATCTTGAATCAAGTCCAAGAAACGGCGTCTGCTGGTTTCGGCTTGGTCCAACTTGGTTTGGTCACGACTTTGTACGGCTTGTTGTTGGGCGTTCTTAATACGGCCTTTCAAGCTGACTTGCAAAGCTTGAGCTTCGGCAATGAGGGAGTCGATTTGCTTGGAGTTGAACTCGGTGTCCTCCTCGTTCAAGTCAAGCTCCTGGATAAAGTTCTTTTGCTTGTTGTTAATCAACCCAATCAAGTTCAGATAGTTGTCCAAACTGTTGTTGATGTCTTGGATTTCGTTCATGAACGTCACGAAGTCGTCCTCGTTATTGAACTTGTTCATCTCATACGAGTTTTGCTGGTATGGGTTACTCATCTATACTTGTCTTTTTTTGTTTTTTTTCGGGTATCTTGGCTCTTTTGTATTACACGAAGATCGGCAATACGAGTGACGAGAAGGTATACGATGAAATGTTTGTTATTGGTGTGGTAAGGTGTATGTGTTGTGTGTTTAGGTGTTGGGGTTTTACTTTGGTTATTAGGTATTGAACTTGGTTAGAAGTATTATGGGTATTTAGAGGTGTAGATGTTTGGATGTGTATTGGGTTACACAGCCTTGGGAATGTTATTGAGAGGGCGTGTGATGATTAGAAAGAAGGTGGGGATAGATTGGGACAAGTTCATGAAAAGAGCGATATATTACTGAGAAGGTTAGCGATATTACTTAGAAGGTTAGCTAAATATTACCGACAAGCTTGACAATATATTACCGACAAATTAAAACAGCGAAACCTGAAACAACTAAATCACCTGACGCGAAAAGACAGTCGCGACGCTGAATAACCTATTTGGGTGAAATGTACATGCCGTAACACACATATATGTAGGTTCAAAATGGAAGGCCTAAAGCAATGAGCAAACGAGCGAGCAACGAGCACAACGAGTTCGTGAGAGTGAGTTCGTGAGAGTGAGTTTTTGGTGAATTCAAATAAAATACCGAACGACCAACTAATGATTTCAATGACAATTTACATGTATTATGGGATGATAATTACAAGGGTATATTTGATTAACAAACACAAAGAACATTGAGGAAGAACTTCTTGATGGGTGCAAGTATGCGAGTCCCTCGTTGCAGATGCCCAGAACTGTTTAGTGAAATTGGACGTTTCTTGTCATCACTCGAAAGGGTTGATGGAAAAAGAGAAATAAATATACGTGAATATTGTTTGAGTATGACTATGTGAATACTTAATTTCAAACTATCAGTTTTTGTTTGTTCATGAGTGTTCCTTTATCGGTTCACCTTGATATGTCCATCCACATTCATTTCACCCATCAAACTGGCTCGAAATGCTCCAGCCATTTTCCTGCATATAAGTATGAGCGAGTGAGTGAGTGAGTAGTGTAGTCATTGTATGCCGGACATTGTATGGCTACATTGTCTTGGTCATCTGATGTTATCCATACATCTACTCAATTTTCAACATTCTTCGTTATTGGCTTAGCATGGTAATTAACTTGTAACATTCCTCTTTCAACACAATAACCATCACTAATAACATATCCATTAGTGTTAGGCTGAGCAGAGCCAAACATATTAGAGTATCAAACCTAGCTCACCCTCAAAGCTTTAGCTTATTCTCCCTGAAAATATAACTAACCTCTAAAGACATTATGAAATGTAGATATCTGAACTCGCTTGGATTACTCATCCACACGTTTACCCACACAATTTATCCCTCTAATATAACACTTTATTTCAAATACCCTCTTTTGCTTTTGACTTAACGTCTGAATGTAACAGTTGGACTTTTAAGAATGTTAAATAATAAGGTTCGTATACTACTCAGTAGTACCTTCATAACAAGTTAATATACCTTGTCAACACTATTCGTATTCATAACAACTTAAAACTGCTTCACATCACTATTTGAAATTAGTTGGTGGTGCAAATCCTCTCAATACTCACAGCTCAGTTAAACGCCAATCGTATGGTGATCACATGACTTTGGCTGATTGACTGATTTCATTCTCATCAAAAGTTGCAAAATGCGTCATATGCAGGAGATTGATGCTCGTGAGCAGAGTACGTGTGTATGGTATGGGAGAGCTTTTGATGAGGAGTATAATCAATACATGAAGCTCTCGATTTCAAATACCCCTGTGAGCTATAGTGCATGTTTCATATCTCTGGTCAATAGTATCATTCATTGAAGCATAAATTGGTTGGATATTCGTAACTAGGCAATCAATTTGCAGATCATTTGGATGCCTATGAAGCCTCATCTATTATTCATGTTTCTAGTTTACTTTTAACATTCATTGGCAATACAGTCATAACATCAAGTGATGACGTTTGCATTCTGCTGGTTAGCTAATCTCTATAGAATGAAAAGAATGAATAATCATAATCAGCTTATATCAAACAGATAGCTACAAATCTCGTTACATTAAACAAATTCAAAACGTGTCCGTATAAGTTTATTGTTCTGCCATCGTCTATTGTCGGCTCATGTCGCATTCATGTCGCATTCATGTCGCGTCGTGTACCTCGTGCACGCTCATCTCGACTCGCTACGCTCGTCTTGATCTGCTCGTCTCGATTCGCTCGATCAAACATGTCAGACTCCGAAGAACTCCCTCAAGACTTCACCCCAAGCCTCCATCAAGCCGCAGGACACGATGGATGTCTCACCATGGAAGATGGCTCCCTCTTTGTCAAGCCAACCACCCCACAAGAGGTTGAATTCTATACCGAAACCAGGGTGGCTGATATCGATGACGAGGAAGAAAATGAGAATGAAGAAGAAGACCTTCCAGGCTCCAAATTGATCGATTGGATGCCAATTTGCATGGGTGTGCTTCAGAAAGGTGACGTGACCAACACCGCCACCAAAGATGAAGCCCCAGAGTCAGATGACCAATTCATCGTCTTACAAAACTTGTATCATGAGTTCAGTAAGCCAAGTATTCTTGACATCAAATTAGGAGCTGTCTTAACTGATGACTCCGCCTCCCCAGAGAAAGCTGCTAGATTAAAGAAGGTTTCAGAGGAAACAACCAGTGGCTCCTTAAACTTCAGAATCGCAGGAATGAAGTTATTCAACGGTAAGGCTGAAGAAAAACCAGCCAAAGAACTCTTCCCAGGCGCAAACGATACCGTGAACGTGGTTAATCACGAGGAAGTGGTTTCTGATTCCGAAGAAGACCAGACATCAGAGCTGTTCACCTTCCTTGAGTTTGACAAGCAGTACGGTAGACTGCTTACTAAGGAAAATGTAGGTGACGCCCTTCTCCAATACTTTACCAACTACTTTGACCAATCCCATTTGTTTCCAAAGAACGACAAGGTTAAGCACTTGATTGTCAACCGTTTGTTGGAGGTGTTCTTGACCCGTTTGCAGTTGTTTTACAACTGTTTGACTGAGTATGAGGTGCGTATATACTCGAGTTCGCTTTTGTTCATTATCGAGAATGACATTGAGAGATGGGGACTTGATCAGGATGTGGAGAAGTTGGAGGAGGATAACTTGTTGGTTAACGATGATGTGTATGAGTTGTTTGATCCTTTGATTAGGGATCCATGGTTTGGTGATGATGATATGGAGTTGGATAGTGAAGACGAGGATGCTGAAGATGCTGAAGGTGCCGAAGATGCCGAAGGTGCCGAAGGCACCGATGCTGCCGATGCTGCCGATGCTGCTGATGCCGCTGAAGATGCCGACGCCGACGCTGCTGACGAAAGCGACGCCGTTTCGCTCGTGGACCCTGAAGACCTTGAAGACATGGACCTCGAGTCTCTCCTCCTGAGCGAACCATCACCATTATCTTCGCTCAATTTTATCGACTTTGCCCATGCTAAATACACCAAGGGCGAGGGTCCTGATGAGAACATCTTGGTTGGTGTTCAAAATTTGATTGAGATCTTTGAGGGTTTGTTGGAGAAGCAAAAGAAGTTGTGTGAATAGGCGTATGTGTAGCTCTACTGAGTTGATTAGACTGAGAGGGCCATTTAGTTTGCTATTTACAGAGTATAATTGATTTGAAATGTAGCATGAGCGAGATGTGAGCGAGGGGAGAATCGAGCGAAGCGAGAAGAGAGCTGAATCAATGGCTCTGGTGACTTTTTCTCAAGGTCCCTCCCTTTGAGACTGGTGACCTTTTTCCCAAGGTCCCTCCCTTGGGACTCGGCTCATTTTTTCTCAAGGTCCCTCCCTTTACTTTTTTCATAGAATCATAGATTTCACTAATAAGGCGAGATTAAAAGTTAGATTAATAAGACAAGATAGAAAAGCGGGATTGACGTAATAATTCTATTGTTCAACCTCCATGTTCGCACCCGTTCATATATCTTCTATGGGAGATCGATCTCTTTTGGAGAGATACTATCCTTATACTTTCCAGGAGGGTGGACATATGATGCAAGCCACAGTCAATCAATTCTTTATTGTGTAATTCTGACATGATAACCATACCAGGGTATATGCTATATTTGTACTGTAGTACTTGGTAAAAATTGTTATACAACAAACATTCATACACGTAACATTGTCATACACGTTACATTGTTTGGTTATTTAGGTTTAGTAAATTTCAGTAAGGCCGGTTTCATAAGGTTAACTAGTATGATGAGTAACGAGAAGTTTGATTAGGAGATTAGTATAAAAGGTTTGATTAAAGTTACGCTGAATAATTTAGTTTGGTGTCTCTACTCAAAGGTATCAATTAACCTATTTATATTCTAGACAGAGTGATACGAAATAGCTCGAAAACTCAAGGGGGGGACCTTCACAAAAATCTAATCCTATGATATTCTTGAGTGCGAGTGGAAGTGAGTGAGAGACACACTCCTTGATTCGAGAAACTCGCTACGATCGAGAGCTCAAGGGGGGACCTTCAAACTTGATAATATTAGCCTAAAGCTGCCTCACGTTTCCTAAATGTAGATCTCACTAGTGATGCCTCATGTCATTGCAACCAACTAGTGACAACATACTAAAAGGTGTAATGGTTTGTTCTGTGTTGATTTGATATATTTCGATTATCATGACCAATCCCTTCACGAAAACTCCTTCACCAGCAATCCCTTGACGGACAAACTGTCCACCAGCAATCCCTTGACGGACAAACTGTCCACCAAGCAGAACTGGACGAAAAAGCCCTCGAAGAACAAGTCAAAGACAATGTACCTCTGCATCTTCTGTCTCATGGTGACCTTTGGAGGGTCTATTTTCGGCTTTGACACGGAAACCATCTCGGGTTTTGTGAACATGACCCATGCAAACGAGCGAAACGAGTTAGCGAGTTTGTGAGTTATGCTAGTTCGCGAGTTATCCAGCTGTTTGGCCAAACAAATAGCGAGGGCCCATGTCACCCTGCCATTATTGTGTTCAACCTTGGGTGTGCTGTTGGAGGTGTTTGTCCAAGTTTGATGACATCTTTGGAAGAAGTTACGGGATCATGTTAACCACCATAATTTATGATGACTGCCCCCAAGGCCATTCGTGGGGCCTTTGTGTGCGGTTACCAGCTTCTTATCACCTTTGGTATCTTGGTTGAATATATTGTATGTTTTGCCACGTTGAAGAAGAATAATGCTGTCCAGTGGAAGCTTCCAATGGGCTTGTGCTTCGTCTGGACTACCATCTTATTCTCTGCCATGCTTTTGATACCTGAATCTTCTAGATACCTTGCCAAGAAAGGTTTCAACGAGGAGGCATTGCGGTCCATCGGCAGAAGTTTGAATACTACTGTTGACGACCCTGTGATTGTGGCTGAATTTGAAACCGTCCGTGCCGGTATCGCTAGAGAGAACCTCGAAGGTAGTGCATCCTGATTATTTACAGGAAACCCGCCATCTTCAAGAGAGTTTGCATTGGTATTTTCTTGTAAGCCATGCAGCAGCGTACCGGTAACAACTGTTTCTTTTATTATGTTACCACCATCTTCCAGCTCACCGGTAACAACTATTTCGTTTATTATGGTACCGAATGTGTATGTCTTTGCTCCGTCCATTGCTCTTGGTGCAGTGAACTTTTGCTGCACCTTTTTCGGTATCTACTTTATCGAGAGATTTGGTAGACCTAGATGCTGTGTGTGGTGATGTTTTTATGTCTCTTGGTATACTCCGTTATCCGTTCCTTTGCCTCATACCAGACTTCAGACAAGGACCCCAACTTTGTTAACAAAGGGGCTGCCATCGATATGATCTGTTACAAGTTTTATTTGGGGACCTTCAGAGTTCGTATTCATAACAAGTGTATCACTCATAGTACTGCTTCGCCGCACTAATCGATGTGTTTGTTCATTTGTGGATTCGCAACCACTTGGGCCGGAGGTGTTTTCGCCGTTGTGTCGGAGATTTATCCATTGAGAATCAGATCCAAGGCCATGTCCATTGCCTCGGCTGTCAACTGGGTCATGGGTTTCCTAATTCCATTCTTCACCCCGGCCCTCACAGACAGAATTAGTTTCTTTTACGGCATGGTTCGTGCCGGTTGTGTTTTTGGAGGATTCTGAGGAGGTTGATCAGTTGTATGAGACCGAGGGTTAGGGGAGTGTCAGTCCATTAAACCATAATTAGGGTGATAGTGATAGTGATGGGGATTCAAAGGTGAGTGTTTGATTTTGGCGACAGATTGCATTTTAGTTGAACCACAGATTTTAGTTGAATCGGTCACTTTCTAGTGAAGGTTGTATCACTATGGATTTTATGGCCCCAGAATCAAAAGGCTCGGGGAGCTCTCGCACTCTAATGGTGAACAAGGTTCCAACTTTAACATTTGATTTGAACAGAGCAATCTGTGACGCTGTTGGTGTGGCTTGAGTTGGTTTCCTCCGACGAAAATTCTGGAGGTTCAGTTCAAGTTACCCAGCGTTTGTTCATTGTGATTATTTCAGTGTCCGCAGCCATGTTTGGCTATAAAGTGTCATTGGCGGGAGCCATGAGTAATACCATATTATGCATTTTTGACTGTAGGGCGTATAGCAATTACACGCTATTCGCATTCCTCACGAACTCGCGATTCCTCGCCAACTCGCCAACTCGCTACGCTCGTTAGCTCGTTAGCTTGCGAGAAAAGGCATTGCGACGATGTCACAGATTCTTCGCTCACTCACTCACTCGGCGCTAGTGCGAATTGGCGGGAAAGGTGGAGCGAAAAGGCATTGCAACCATGTCACGAAGCCACCGAAAACCCCCAACATCCTCGCTAACATGCGAAAAACACAATAGTGAACAAATCCAATCATTCGCGAAATCCTCCAAACAAAAGTCGTAAGCAGTGCGTAAGCGAGTACTGCATGTGGAATAAGGGGTGCTGACTGCTCACTGGTGACTGCTCGAAACTTGAGTTTGACTGCTTTCTTTGAATGGTATTGTAAATGTTGCTAAATGATTGAATTTCACAGCTAGCAATGACATTGAATGTTTACTGTAAGCTCTGACATTGTTTACTGCCAGCTCTGACGATGAATCTTTTCATGCAACTATGAGGCCCTACCTTGTCTCTGTTAAAAAGGAAACTGTAGCGTTTTTATAAATGTGGTGATTTGCCACTGCTTAATAAATGTGACGGTTAGAATGCAGGGACTAAACTCCGAACATTTGCAGTAAAGGTCTTTAGAGTCAACCAGTGTTGTATTATTGCGGTATGGATTTTATTCTTTTGGGTTGACCCTTTAGTTGAATCAGTTTATATATCACACGTATCAATATGCTTAAAAGCAATAGTTTCTTTAGGTTTTCAATCATCTACTGTACATGCAAACTATTTAGAATGATAGGATTCAACGTTTAGTCTTGATCTATGGGATTCTAATATCTTTGATGTGTGTATAAATTATCAAAGGTATGCAGAGCATTCAATTGTAGTTGATAAATATTTTTGCCAAATATCACGAACGGACAAACGAGCGAAGCGAGTGAGTGCGTGAGTTCGTGAGTTCGTGAGTGAGTGCAAGTGAGTTGATCTCAAGACGAGAAACTCCTCATTTTGACCTACACAAGTGATTACTCAGCTACTCACTTGTTTCTGTCATTTGTAACTCGCTACTCACTCGTTTCGATCATTCATAACTCGCTTCTCACTTGTTTCAGTCATTTGTTATAGGAATTGCTACTCACTCGCTTTGCTCGTTCGTACCCATCATCTCCTCAATACAACTGCTGGTTCTCTTTGAATACGTTCACCCTTGGAAAAGATATGCAATCTTGACGACACTATGCAAAGCTCTGATGGAATCTACAAATTAGATGGATCCGCAAGTTTCACAGTCATAATAGCCCAAAACTACACTAGATGTTTCGATCCGTTCATGTAGAGTGTAGTTGAATTTCAACTTTACCCACACGTTATTCTCACAGAAAAGCTCAAAAATGGATACACGCTTCATAATAACCAATCATCAATGCTCTCAGAGTTGATTGTTCAAATATACAGGTACAGCAGATCAAAAGAGGGCAATGTGTTGCAAAATTCCAAATTGGGTATAGATGTTATACTGGGTAAGTAATGTCGACATAGCAGAAACCTCTATATGATTACCAAATGGAAATGTCATGAACTCTTTGTATCAACTAGAGTGAATTTATTCAAGAGCAGATGCTGAAATATCTCCTAAAGCGAACGAGCGACGCGAGATTGCTCACTCACTCACGCACTCACTCACGCACTCACTCACGCACTCACTCACGCACTCACTCACGCACTCACTCACGCACTCACTCACGCACTCACTCTCTCGCTTCGCTCGTTCCTTTACTTATCAGAATTGTAGAAGCAAGATTTATAGATAGAGTAATTTGAATGCTATATCAACTATGATTACATTTCGAGAATTTGTCTCATTTGATTGCTGAGACAAGCGAGCAATTCGAAGTCAGTTGGTCATTTCGCAGTCAATTTACAGTCATTTCGCAGTCAATTTGCAGTCATTTAACAGTGTTAGCTGTATATTATTACATAAAGGCGCTAACCTGGTTAATGTTCAACGGAATTAATCGTGGTTGGTTGAATAGGGATGAGGCTGATTTATCCAAAGTCAGCTTCTATTACAATGTGGTTGATTGGCTGGTTCGGAAGACGTGCTTGACTATTTGCACTTCGATGATTCGTGCTCAACAAAGCTGATACAATACAAGAGACGTGACCCTTAATTACTAAATCTAGGGAGGAGCCTAATGTATATACTGCGGGAGTAGGAGCCAGATGCCCTACCTTTGTGTAGTGAAATGTTTTCTCTCCTAATGGTAGCAAAGACCAATCGGAAGATCCGATTGGTTGTTTCCAACGGTATATGTAGCATTTCAGTGGAAAAGTAGCAGAATAATATAGGGGGTGATTGGCCAAACAGTCTAGTACAATAGTAGCTTATCCAGATTTTACGGGTTGGGAACGTACCCCTACGATGATAGAAAGTAGTCAAATAACATAGGTTATGGTCGTAGACCATAGCTTATAACGAAAGTAATAGCTTTTATACTAGTCCAGAATATAGTGTATAAAGGGTGCACCAAACAGCCCTTGAACAGCCCTTTCGCAGTCAGTTCGCAGTCAATTTTCAGTCATTTCGCAGTCATTTCGCAGTCAATTTACAGCCATTTTACAGCCATTTTACAGCCATTTTACAGCCATTTTACAGCCATTTCACAGCCATTTCACAGTCAAATTACAGTCAACAGCCAAATCACAACCGTTACTTCATTGTAACCAATCCCATAACCTCATGCACAACTATAAATATCAATTCGACACTCTTACCAACCCTCTGATATATCACAATTATTACTTTTGGCTTAGAATGACTGCTGAATTCAATATCGCCATTATATACATGTGAAATTTCTCCAAGCGAGTTTATATTAAACATGTAACAAGCCAATAGCAAAATGTCATCACTCACGAAAACGAGCGAGGCGAGTTTGCTCACTCACGAACTCACAAACTCTGTATAAACTGCTGCAAAGCACTACAGGAGCGAAGCAACTTGACAGAACTATTCATACTAAATTTGAATAAAGCACAAATATAGAGCACTTGCAGTACTATTTGTGTTCACATACTATACTATTCATAGTGCTGCGAAGCAATAGTATTCATATTCAAATTTTATACTGATAGTGCTGCGAAGCAATAGTATTCATATTGAAATGTTATACTGATAGTGCTGCGAAGCAATAGTATTCATACTCCCATACTATACTATTCATAGTACTGCTTCGCAGCACTATTCTACATGATACCATAATACTGGTTATTATACACTATCAGCCAATGAACAATTTGTACCAACATTTATAAGGTGGATCTTCGAGAGATTTTGCAG
>JAKUAJ010000352.1:0-14154 GCA_030562865.1 Kodamaea lidongshanica (nom. inval.) | reverse complement strand
GTTTTATGTTCAATAGTTTTATGTTCAATAGTAATAGATAAGAAAAACAAAAGGGAAATATTAAACCGTAGTGAGTTTGAAAATTTTCACAAGCATCACCTTATTCTAGCATTATGCTATACGTTTATTGTAGTGAGTTTGAAAATTTTCACAAGCATCACCTTGTTCTAGCATTCTGGTAAAAACAATTGAAAGCTTAAACTATGATATTAAAGCTTTGTGGTCAGTATGAGAAAGCCAGACCATGAGAAGTACTCACAAAGTACTAAGCACTAAATCAACTTTCAAGCGAACGCATACTATTTTTATTAACAGCTTGTAAAACATTGAACCTTTGTACCTAACTAAAGATAATAATTGAAACTAGTTGAACAAAAGCTTCTTCAATTTTTGTTGACAACTAGCAATAACGAGCGTTTCGATAGCAACCGGATTTCGGAGTTGGAAGATCAGAAAAGTTTTGGATTGTTTTTAGAAGTGAGGCTTATTTACTGCCGTTTTCAGACACAACAACAATAGTAGAAGTGAGGTGAGCCGTTCTGAATGCGGCATCAGGCTTTATACTCGGAGCTAAGGTTGGTGATGCTGCACTGCCCCAGGTTAATCTTTGAGAGACTTGACTCAAAGACTTGAATTGGCTGTTCACATTGTTCATGTTCTGAAAAATTTATGGAATTTAGTCTCATAAGAAGCATTGATCGAAATTAGCCTTATACATAATAAGCATTGATCGAACTTTAGCCTTATACATAAGTAGCATTGATCGAACTTTAGCCTTATACATAAGTAGCATTGATCGAAATCTCAGCCTTATACATAAGAAACATTGATGAAAATCTAGTATTATACATAAGAAACATTGATCAAAGTTTATTCCTATACATAAGAACCATCAAAATTTTAAAGATATAGTATGGATATAAGTCTTGTTTGGTATATACACTAACAATGTCTTTTGCCGTAAAAGTGTTTTCTATTTTTTAAGCAAAAGCATCACGGCCTGAAGGAACTGTTTAGCGGCATGCATTATACGGGATAAAGAGTATAATAATATCATGCTGTTGGGATTCAATTGTGAAACAGTTTGATCTCAGGATATTGTGTAATATTCTATACGGATTAATATGATCAAAAGTACAAAGAGAGCTTATAAAGGCTTTGAAAATTTTTTTATTGTTAGATAGCACACAGAAGCATTCACTGCCGACGAGCGGATTAATAGCCTAGGCACCAAAAACAGTTGCAAATTTCATGAATATTTCAAAGAATCTTATTTTTGAAATGCCAATTGACACTATAACATAGAGATGAAAAATACTCCAAGTGAATTTTGATTATGGCAACTTTAAACGAAGAATTTAGACTCCTTTCAAACTCAAACTTCTAAAGGACTTGAAGTGAAGATCGTCAATAGAGCACACGTGCGAGAGATTACTATTCACCATGAGAAACTAATAATTATGCTAAATTCTACTTTGTTGAAGGCATGCGAAGACCGATTATTGCTTCCAATAAGAATGTCCTGAATTATTGTATAGCAAAAAGTTGACAATTTAGGTTTGAGAATCATGCTTGATCAGTGAACTTCAGATTGGTCTTTATCTTGATATGCCTTATAACCAATATGCTATATTTGAAAAAGGCTTTGCACCATTTTGTTCATAATAGTGGATTCTCAATTGTGAGAACTAACACTATGTAGAACCCAGGAGAAAACTATCATGGAGATTTGGAGATGTAATCAATTCATTCAACTATTTCTTGAAGACCCTATGCACCAGCTATACTCTAGTAAACGTGCACCTTAGGGTGCTTGGGAACCTTTGGTACCCCATGCTTGGAGATATTCTTTTGTGAGATACAAGACTAAGTCACTATTCCAATCTACAACTTTAAACAATTAATCATGATATTTAATTTCACCCTATATATATATCTCCATCGTTCCATGAAAAGCTCAGCCACCCTTGTAACTGTTAATGAAACTATTGCTAATAAATGGTTCCTCATATGTCATTGGCACGTGCATTATTCATTAAAAAGTATTACTGACAAAGATTATTCGTTGACAAACAAAAAGAAATTATACTAATGATTCTCTTCTTATGGTGAGTTGCAATTTGTTCATTTATGGCTCGCTTAATTCATCATTCGAACACTCCTTTTGTTAATTAATCTTCTTCATCTAAATCAGTCTCCAAATCACACATGGTACGACAGTTTGGACAATAAAACTGTGGATAACTCTTGATAATGATGGGACGAATACATTTATAATGCCATGCGTGCGAACAAGGACTTATAAACAATGCTTGGCAAGGGTCGATTTTCAGTAAACAAATGGCACACTCTGCCATATCTTCTTTTACCTTCACCGCAGTTTCTTCTGCACCCAACAGTAAGGATTTCAATTTGTTATGAATTTCCAAGTTAAATTGATTAACTTTACGTTGCCATGATTTATTGAATTCACATCTCATTTTCACACATCTGTAAACGTCTTCAGTTCCACCTCTGTAGTCCATTCCTAATTGTACAATATCACCATCAACCAAATGGATTAAGGGAGACTCTTCGGATGCACGCAGCATACGAACATGATTTAAGAATGTCCCCGACAGTGATTTGCAATCTTTTAAGAACCATTGTCCTTCTTCATTACATTGAAACATGGCATGAGAACGTGAGACAACTTTACTTTTGAATACAAGCGGTGCTGATGATCCTTGTGGGGCATGAGCTGCAGCTTTATTTTTATCTGTGTATCTTCCGATTGTGATCAGTGCATTTGGTTTAATTTTACGGATAATTGGAGAGAAATAAAGCCCTGAATTTGAAGATGAATGATCAATTAAAGGAGTTAATCTCAACAGGAAAAATCCGTCATTATCCATTCCAGTGTCATTTGTTGTTGGTTGATTGTCTACTGATTCAGTCACTGGTTCTGGTGTTAGAGCCTCTTCCTCCGAGACTGCTGATTCATCCTCAATAGCTTCATTAGCAAGTGGGTGTACTCTATTATCAGACACTTCAATGTGACTGTTTAAGTTGGAAATGGTTGGACTGTTTGACATGAACACATGAGGACTTTCAGTTGGTGAAGGAGGGGTTTGCCCAGTAACTTGCAGGGAAGAACCGGCAACAGGCCTTATTGAGTTTGTGATTGATGACAAAAAGTTAAGTCCAAACGATGGCCGCCTTCCCACGCTTGATGGACTCTGAGACGTTTTCTTTGGCTGTCCCGCAGCGTTCATGTTGGAGTTCAGTACGCTTTTAGTTAAAGATTTCTTTTCTGTGCTGGTCTCTGTAGCTGGGTTTGAGCTTATGGTTTGGTTATTTGATACTGGTTGAAGATTTGATGAGTTGTTTGAAGCAATATTTGATGAGTTGCTTGAAGGGATATTTGATGAGTTGTTTGAAGCAATATTCGATGAGTTGTTTAAAGGAATATTTGATGAATTGTTTAATGAGTGAACCTTTGGCTGATCAGCTTGACCCCCTTGATCATTGGCGACTAATGCTGCTGGTGGTGGAGACGTTGACCCGGTTGGGATGCTGCGTGTGGTGATTCCAACAATCTCTCTCTGTGTTGTCTCGGTCATGACGCCACTCCAGGATATTTCTGTTTAACTAGTTCCTCTAATATATCGCCAGGCGATGTGTAATATATTTTTGGTTTAAATCGACAACGAAACAAAAACAAAAACAACCTCAAAATTAAAGGGAAAAATTGTATACTCTTTGTTTTGTATTTGTGTGGGTTTCTGGGCTATGCTAGTGGCTATGTGACTATGAGCTTGACTGGCTTCACGTTGAATGGTGTTCCCAGTTGCAATTCTACTAACTACTTCTTTATTCATTTTCCCTTTCGAATCCCAGATTCGCTTTTGTGGGAGTTCTTAACCGTTAACAAATGATCGGTAGAGTCATTCAATCTTTACCTGCAGAGTTGATGATTAGCTGTTGTCATTCCAGCATTGCTTGAAGTAGTGGCACTTCTCTTCTGTTCGCTTATAAACCTAATACCTTGTTCTCATATTAACAGGTCTGCTATGTATTTATGGGTTTTTAAACCAAGTTTCCTATTAACCCCAAATGCATAATCTCATATATCAACTTTGTCATCCATATTCTCATCCCACGGCAAAGTGATTGTTCTCTTTCGCATAGTCTTCTCCGTGCAAATCCTTTACCTTACCGTGTTCTGTTAACATGCATACCCTTCCCTCAACTATGCAAGATTATGCCCATCGTATTCTGTGTGCAGGGAAACAAAGCCACCACGCCAGATGACACCAGAAGTACGAGTGGCACCGTAAAATGTTTTTGGTAAAATTTAGAGCATCCCCAAGTTAACTTTTTGCTAGGACAGTATAAAACTTTAGGTTGATTTTTAACACTAGGCTTGAGTTTACCAATGATACTTTTCTTTTTAGCTCATCAATATTTTAGTATTATCATGACAGCTCTATTAGATCAAATTCACCAGATAACTTGAACCAAGGAAGTTAATAACCTTGAATGAAGTTATTTCTTAAGCAGAGACTTGCATCACTTGAATTTGAGACTACTTTTTGTAGCCAATATCGAGTTGGCAATATTTTGCAACCAATATCAAGTTGGCAGTATTTTACAACCAACATCAATTTGAGAATATTTTGCTTTGAACATAAACAGTTCTAAAAGTGACCGAGACCCATCAGCATTTACAGTTAACAAATTCTATAATTTATTCAAAGGAACAATTACGTGCTTTTAAATGAGCCTTTTGAGTAGCTAAACCAAAAATATCAACCCAGAATCTTGCGTTGAAAGATGCTACTTTGAGCTCACCAACACGCCCAACCATTTTAGCATAGCATAGATATCCTTTAGCATACCATCAATTTTATTCCACATGAAATTTGTAGTTATGCTGCTGGAATTGGCTATCCATGGAATAAACCTCTAAAAACCCGTACCACAACAATAGAACCAACTTCAAACTATCAACTATTTCTATACTAACTTCTCACTCTCACAAACAATCTCGCTACATTCGATTGTGAAACGTATCGAAAAGACACTAATAATTACCAACAAACTTGTCAAGTTACTTCACAGAAACTTCGTCCTCGTCATCACCCCAACGCTAAACAATCGTGAACAACTCTACTAAAAAACATATCATAAAGTATATCGCTTCATAAATATTAATACTAACTAGTCAATAGACAAAAATTTTTAAGGCATACACTAGAGAAAGTTCAACTTTTTGGATTAGAAAAACAACAGAGTTTTCATAAGAGATCTAAACCTGCTGTATTTTTATTATGAAGGAGTAAGCTCCTTCTCACCAATAACACGCAAAAGCAAATCCTGCAATTGCACTTTTCCTCTTTGACTTTTCCAAATGAAATGATCACTCTGTTCAGCAATCACCCATTCAACCGTATTTTCACTCAAAGCACTGATCTCTCTCTGCCATTTCCCCCAATTCAATGAATTTTTAATCATAAAATCTGACGAAATGACACTTAATGGAACATTATGCAAGTCAGAGCGTTTGATTTCATTGTACAGCAAAATCAGGGATGTAACTTGTTCTTGCAAGCGAGCTCTTAAATACTTTGACAGATGTTGCATGTCACGACCAAAGATTCTGCTTTTACTAGAATAACGTCTTGGATGTAATAACCAATGGAAGGTCTTAGACAAACCCAATGGACTTAAAACACCTCTAACCCAAATCTTAAATCCAGTTATAGTATTCATCAATTCCAATTTGTTTTTGAAAACCGTTCTCCAATCTTCATTCTTTCTATTGGGACCACTAAAGGGGCGTTTTTGCAACAAATCTTCATGCCAACTATCAACCAATAACAAGGAATGAGTTTTTTCAACATTCTTACTAGCAAAAATTCTTGAATAAAGACCTCCGATATCAAATCCAACCAAAGCAAAAGGACCTTCGATCTTTTCCTTTTTTAACGCTTCCATCAAATACTCAGTCACTATACCTATGGACGAGGGTGATGGCGCACTTTCGGACCAGCCGAATCCGGGGCGATCCCACACACAATAACGTTCAATTCTGTTCAAGTGGTACAATTCTTCAATCCATTCTTGAAACTCTTCCGATGACGTCATTTGACCACCTTCAACTAAAATAATAGGTTGACGGGAGGCCGAAGCCGTTTGATTACCAGAAAGACCATGGCATGATAAATGAACCTTAAATTGGTCATCTGCAACGCTAACCATTTTACCCCAGGGTTTTTCATGAGTGTCAAAAGCTTCAAGCCAGAAGTTAATACTAATGGCAAGTATCATCAACAAGAGTCCAAACTTCACGATACACTTGACTGATATCACAATCATCTCCCAAACAGTGTGCTTTTTTTCAATCCGTCCAGTGTACATGATTTCTTGGTAATGTTTGCCCTTCTCGACATAGTAATCTGTGAAACAATTGAAGCCAATGTTAAAGGCGGTCCACAAGAGAAACAAGGCATCCGCTGGCGACTTAGAGATGAAGAAAACAACCACTATATCCACAGTCACAAGCCCAAGGCTGATGTAGCCTAAAACTCTCTCGTAGTAGGCAGGGATGATAAACCACCAAAGAGAAACAACATTGGTTATCATGCTAATCAAGGCCAAATCAAATTGCAAAAAGGACCCTTTGATACCGGGAATGGAGACAAAGTCGCCAACTAAAAATAATAAGAGCAATATCACATTGGCAATGATCAACAACTTCACGAAGATGCGGATGAGCCGGACATTGTACAAGTTGAGGGGTGAGACCAAAGGGTCATCCGGGTCGAGAAACGGCTGGTTCCGGTTGTTCAAGAGCGGTTGTGTTTGGCTTTCGTTGTCTGTAGGCACGTGGAGCTCGCTCTCACTGTGTGCTGCACGCGTGCCATGGGTTGGGCTCTCGGTTGCTTGGTAACTCATTTCATTTGGTAGCAAGTTTCCTTTTTTATTTCTTATTGCTGCGACTTTACAAGTGAATAGGAATAGTTTAGCAGAGCAAGGAAACAATGTAATTTCTTTCTTAGTATCGAGTTATTTCCCAATTAGAAAGCAACAATTTGAAACTTGAAGCAATAATATCAAATTACATGAAGGCACCTGATTTAATTTTATAGTCAATATTCTTTAGCTGTTTGATTTTTTTAGCTGTTTAATTTTTATAGTTAAGATTCAGTACCTGCTTTGCCTTTGCCAATAATTTGTACTTGCTTTTCCTTTTTAAAGCCAATACTCTTCACCTACTTTGCCTTTGTTAACATTCTTTGAATTTTCTTGTAATTAATACTCTACACCTTACGAAAGTGGTTAGCTCCTTTCACTAGCTTATTGAAATCATTAAATGCAGCATTATTAAGTTTATAGTAACATATTTCAAGGCATTTCGTTTAAATCACACCACAAATATTACTGGTAATTGAAGAGCTTGTTAAATTCTCTTCAAGATAAACAGCCTATTGTATGCATAGTCGAGATTGTGTAGTATGCCCAAAAAAGAAAACCAACTTATTCAAAGTATTCTATAACGAGAACACTACCTTTGAGAAAATATACTAAATTTAATCAAAGCAAATAGAAACCCTCGTAATTGACAATTTTAAAAGGTCTTTGAAAGGTCTGTGCTGTGATCAATTAGTCTCGCAGTGATTGTTCGCAAAAGTCTAATCTACTCGTTATCTGCGAAAATGACCCAGATTGTATCCATACCAAACACTAGTACAACCAATGGGATAACACACTACAATATAGCGGTGCTGCTCCCACTCCGCTCCCTTCAAATTGCACGCAGATATCTGGAGTTTGAAAACTTGGTGAACCAATTATCCCATGAACTTGGTATCAACAACAAGGACCTCCCATACCAACTACCAGCCAAAACAATCAGCTGGCTCACCAGCGACAAGACCATCGAGCTGCGCCGTGTGCAGCTAGAAGCTTTCTTAAACGGAATCTTGCGAGACCTGTCCTTGTACAACAGCCCACACGTCCTCGAATTCCTAAAATTGCCAAAGAATTTCCGTTTCAACCCCAGTGTTTTCAAAGCTGATAAGAATTTAAGCATCGACCAAGCATCTATCGACCAATCTAACTGGATGGAAATTTATCGCTTACTCAAATCAGAAATATCACAAGCATCAACACACAAAGATCAACGAATCCAAACGCGAGAAAAGGTCAGTAAGCTCTTACAACCATGCCTCGCCAAACTTACCATCACCCTCGAATCATTTCCACTAGACTCGGCAGAAAAATCAAGAAGACATCTCTTACTAGAAGACATCAAAACTAGCATCGATCACTTGATTCTGCAGTTACAATCTACTTATTCTCAGCAACCAGCTAAAAGAGTTTTGGGTAAGGCCCATGAGACAAACGAAACTTTGACAATGAACAACAATGAGTTGCTTCAGCATCAAATGCAAATTCACAAAGACCAGGACCGTGAGGTTGAGCTGTTGCGTGTTATTATACAGCGTCAGAGACAAATTGGCGAGGCAATAAATGCCGAAGTTGAGGAACAAAACATGCTTTTAGATGAGTTAGTTGGAGAGGTTGGCGTCACTGAAAACAAGTTGAGGCATGCAAGGAAAAAGGCCAGAGGATTAACTTAGACTGCCGTACGCTATGTCTTAGTACTTGGAAGTAGTGCTTAGTTCAATGCGTTTCATTCAAGTACTAAGAGGAGACTTTTTGATCAAATTACCACCCTGATATTCAATATTCATCAATTATACTAGTCACACACTGAATGGTCAGCTTAGGTGACATTTACTCCTTTTATTACGTCGTTCTTTCAATGAGTGAATTCTCCTAATGTATTGATAAATTCCTGACCAAAGCCATAAAAGAAGCCATAGACTTTCAGATCAAGGAAGAAAAGTATTGTTCGTACTGTCAATCTGTATTAGGTTCAAGGCTGGTTTTTGTTCTGTTAATCTATATTAGGATCAAGAGTCGGTACTTTTTGTCAATTAGATAGGTGTTCACCATTGAAGCGTTTGGAACTTTTTAATAGAGGTGATCGATATGGTTCAAATATCACTCATGGATAGCTAGCTGGTGGCACACTACCTCCTGATGAAAACCAGTATTTAAGAAGAATAATTTTATAGAATCATTGAATCGAAATACAAAGTGTACGCGTATGTTACGTTCTACGTACTCAAATTCACGTTTAAAGACAAGCCGGGTCATGAAGGTTTGAATATTATCTTACCCTACCATACATCCAAGGATGAGAACAGTTGTGTGTAATAAAGATATTCCATAGTCAATTACCAAAATATATGCTGCTCGATAGCCAGCAATTGAATCTAGATTGTAATGTATGAAAGATTAGCTCTTACAGAATGACTCTAGAGACAAATTGGCAACCTCTTCTGCTCTTACATACAAATCAGAGGACTATAAGAACTCACTGGATGAACTTCAAAATGGACTCTTTGAGTCCAACTTCTACAAGATATGGCCAGAAGTAAACATGTAGCTGAAAATAAAACCAAATGTGGTATCGGTTTGTATTTAGCCCTACTTGTGATTTCTAACAATAGAACAAACCTCTAAAGACCCGTCACGCACTCATTCACGCACTGACGTACTCATTCACTCACTCACGCACTCACTCACGCACTCACTCACTCGCTTCGCTCGTTCGCTCGTTCGTCAAAGCCCTGTTGTCACTTGAAAAATGGCCGGGTAACTTTTCTTGATAGTATAAATATCTACGGAAATTTCCTCAATTAAGTTAAACTCAACAACAAATTGTAAGTTGAACAAACTGGTAGTTTACTGATGAAAACACTTCGCCTTTATTGATCTCCATGAGAATACAAAAAGTTACACCAAGATCTACGCTGAAACTACCTTTTTTCAAAGAACAAACTAACACTTTAGAACCTGAATTTAATTCGTCCAACGTATATATGTGTAGATTGGAATAGCCAACAAGCGGCCAGGTGGGAGATGTATTCTTCAAGCTAGAAAATGGTCGTGTGCATACTCGGTGAACTGTTTCGTTATCGTATTACGTCAACACTGCACTTGAAGTAGTGCACTGTGCTTTGTAGTTAGGGGGCATAAAACTGTCAACGCTTTTGAAACTAATTTTGGTTTTCTTGTGAAGCATTGCCAGTTTTATGAGTCCCTGACTAGTTCAACGTGATAACAAGATTTTCCTAGTTGGCACACCAGACCACCGGATGAAATCGCTCTTTCGTCTATCAAAAAAACATCACTAAAACTCATACCTTCGTTAAATCGTCTTTTTGGAAATGCTATAAGAGAAACATATACATTCAATCTGATAGCAAGTACAGCACCATTTAAAAGTTTCAACACTAGACCGTCTCATAAAGCTCTGGATGCATGTCTCTAAGAACCTGTCCCCAAACTTTAAACCCAGTCTCTATTTCACTCTGGTTGAGATAACTAATACTAATTCTTGCTGATTTCTTACCCCAGTTTCTAGTGTCACCCACCACATCGAAAAGATCGCCATCAGCAATCATCACATTGTGCTTTTCGCTTAGAATCTTTGCTATGTTGGAGAGATTAATTTCGCCATTTATAGATATCCATATAAAATATCCGCCATGCCCACCAAAAAAAGTTGTGCTTGGTGGTAGATATTTTTGGATTGATTCTATTGCAATTTGAGAGCGTTGAGCATAGACCTTGTTAAAGCTTGAGATTATTTGGTCAATTTCTCCAGAGTCGATCAATTGAGCCACAGCTAAGGTATTTAATTGACTTGGAGTACTTCCCGAAGTGTTGGCACCGCTATGAGCCAATTGGGATGCCAACTTGGGGGTAGGAGATTCTTGCCAACCAACTCTTAATCCAGGAGCAATAATTTTGGAGAATGTTGCATTTGAAATGGAGTTACCAAAAGTTTTAGATTCCGGTCTTGTTTTTTGATCTAAATAGTTTATTCTTGATGGTAATTTTTGGGTTGTATATGTTAACAAGTCGTAAACATCGTCTGATATAATCAACACATCAAACTTACGAGCAAGTTGAATTAATTTGATTCTTGTTTTTTCTGAATACACGAGACCACCAGGATTCAGAAATGTTGGAACCAAGTAGATAATGAATCTATAAATTTTTCGATCATCTCTTAAAGGATCTTTTATGATGTTGATTTCATTATCCTCGGAGCTTGTTTGTAAACCGTGACTGTAAGAGTTCAATAGGGTTTCTAAATTATCCAAGTCTATATCGTAATTTTTCCCAGGTGTTTCTTCTATGGCACTAAGTTTTTCCTTGTATCCAAGGTCAACAAACACGCTATTGATGAGGAAATACGTTGGTGAGACAATAAATATACGTTTGGTGATATCAATTTGAGTTACTGAAGTCAACAAATTCGCGATACCATACGAAGCTCCACCAGTCAAATTAATATTGTCAGCATGGGATCCACTCCCTGAAGAGAGTCTGTTGTTCCAACTTGCAATAGATTGACGAACTTTCAAATTGCCAGGAAGTGTACCATAAGCCAACGGATGTTGATTTAAGGGGTCATTTTCATACTCTGGGTAATCTTTACTTAGAACATGCTGGAATGCCTTTGCAATTTCTGTTCTAGGAATCAAATTGGTGGAGGGATGACCTTTGATGAAGTTGATAGCCATTATAGGGGTAGTTCAACAGTGTATGTATGTGTGTGTGCTATGTAGGCCAAGGATATTTTTAACAATAAGCAACCAAAGTTGTACTGAATGGGAATATTTTAATCTAGATCCAATAAATTTTCGTAAACCATGATTTCTAGTATGTGGTCGCAATCAATTGCATAATAGCAAAGATAAGTTACGAGAGGAGAAGCTGTCAAAAGAAATAGTAAACAGCAAGTGCACAATCCAGCAAGTACACAATCCAGCAATCATCAATATGGGTTTTATTATTTCCCAAAAAAATCTTAAACTCCCTTCAAATGGAAACTCTAGTGTACTGTGGTTATTATTTTATAGTTGTGGCGGGTTGGCCCGTAATTAGGAAGCACTTTATCTATAATTAATAATTGAAATACATACAAACCCAATGGTGGTAAAACCTTCCTATCATGATTTTTGTTCAAAAACTCTTGGTGGCCAAGCTGGCTAAGGCGCGAGACTGTAACTTCATAGTAATCTTGAGATCGGGTGTTCGACTCACCCCCAGGAGATTTTTTTTCATGGTTATTTTTTCTTTGAATTCCGCTTTTTTAATTGATATTCCGCTCCTCCTTTTTTTTTTAGCCCCCTAAGATCCTTGTTAATTTTCATGCTGCTGTGATATATAAATGAGAGGGTTTCAGCAAGTATGAAAAAAAAGTAAGAATGGAGAAAGTTGTATACAGAGAGAGAAGAAGAAACCTGTGGTCTTGGATCAAGGTCTTCATGGCTGTTGCATTGGGTTACTACATCTTTGGACAAACTTATCAATCGTTTGAAGTTGAAGAAACAGATATTGACCCAATCCAGTCTGTATTGGAAGCTTTGAAAGAAAATTATGCTGCAGAATGGTCTAAAAAATATACTTCTGAAGTTCATTTGGCTGGAACTAACTTTGGATTGGCTGAATGGACTCAAGAAAAGTTTGAAGAGTATGGATTCAAAACTGAAATTGATGAATATGTCACATACCTTAGTTTCCCTCATGAACAATCTTTGAAATTGTTCAATAAAGATAAGAAAGTTTATGAAGCATCTTTGAAAGAAGATGTCTTGGATGATGATGAATCTACAAAAGGTGATGATAATGTTCCAACTTTCTTGGGTTATGCTGCAAATGGTAATGTCACCGCAGAGTACGTCTATGTTAATTATGCAACTATCGATGACTTTAAACGCTTAAAAGAAGCTGGTGTTAACGTTGCTGGAAAAATTGCAATTGCTCGTTATGGAGAAATTTTTAGAGGTCTCAAGATTAAGTTTGCTCAAGAAGCTGGAGCAATTGGTATCTTGTTATACTCTGACCCAGGTGATGACTTTGGAATCACCCCAGCCAATGGTTATAAGCAATACCCATTTGGACCTGCTAGACAAGAATCATCAGTTCAACGTGGTTCTGTACAATTTTTAGGTGGTGAAGGTGCTGCTCCAGGTGATCCAACAACTCCAGGTTACCCTTCCAAACCAGATGTTGAACGTCAAGATCCTCACAATTCAATTGGCTTAATTCCTGCTTTACCTATCTCGTACAGAGAAGTGAAACCAATTTTGGAAAAGTTGAATGGTCATGGTAGCAAACCTTTGAAAGGTTTCAAAGGTGAATTGGAAGGGTTTGATTATTCAACTGGTCCAAACCCAAAGTACACTTTGAATTTATACAATGATCAAATCTACAACTATACTACCATTTGGAACGTTTACGGTGAAATTGAAGGTGAAAACAAAGATGAAGTTATCATTCTTGGTAATCACAGAGATGCATGGATTAAAGGAGGTGCAGGTGATCCAAACTCTGGTTCAGCTGCTCTTATTGAAATTGCTCGTGCTTTGGGACAACTCAAAGCTGCTGGCTACAAATTTAAAAGAAGTATTGTTTTGCAATCTTATGATGGTGAAGAATATGGATTATTGGGTTCAACTGAAGCTGGTGAGTATTTTGAAAAGAAGTATCAACGTGAAGTTGTTGCTTATATTAATGTTGATGTGGCCGTGGCTGGATCCAATTTTGGTGTGAGTGCAAGTCCAAGTTTATACTCTGTGTTGAAAAAAGTTGCCAAATCTTTGGAATACCCTGAAGATGGTGTTGGTACCCTTTATGATCATTGGAAAAAAGTCAATGGTGCAACCATTGGTAACTTAGGATCTGGCTCTGATTACACTGTATTCTTGGAGCATTTGGGTATCCCAAGTGCAGACGTTCTGTTCCTTCCTTCTTCAAAAGACCCAATCTATCATTACCATTCCAATTATGACTCTTACCATTGGATGTCTACTTTTGCTGATCCTGGTTTTGTCTTCCATAACTTGGCTGCCAAATATTTGGCCCTTGTCGTTTTGGAATTATCTGAACCTGAGGTTATTGCTCTCAAAGTTAAAGATTATTCTGATCAATTGTTCAAGTACTTTGCAGAAGTTAAACATTTGATTCCAAAGAAATGGTTTAAAGAAATAATTACGGATGATTTACTTAAAGATTTCGAGA
>JAKUAJ010000351.1:0-14165 GCA_030562865.1 Kodamaea lidongshanica (nom. inval.) | reverse complement strand
TCGTTCGCTCGTTCGTTCGTTCGTTCGCTCGTTCGCTCGTTCGCTCGTTCGTTCGTTCGTTCGCTCGTTCGCTCGTTCGTTCGTTCGTTCGTTCGTCAAAAACTCATAGTACTGCTTCGCAACACTATTCGATTCAATAATTCACTGTCGTTCAACTAATCTCGGGCTTAGTGCAATACGTTTGCTTCAAGTCGTTTCATCGCTGATGGTTGCAACTTTTAAAGCCTTCTAATTTACATAAATCATCAATGTATTCAAACACATCAAATCTACTTATCCATCACCGAGTTGGTGACATTGATTAAATCAACAATGATTTTGGTTTCCAAGATTTAAACAAGTTTGGAAGGTGTGCGAGTGAGTGAGTGAGTGAATGAGTGAGTACGAACATTTGTTTTCTTCGCGTTGTTTGATAGTAAAGTCTGATGGCGAAGTTTGATAGCGAAGGTATCAAACGTGAGAAGCATAGCAATATATAAGCATAGCAATATATAAGAATAGCAATATATAAGAATAGCAATATATCAAAGGTTAAAAGCAAAGAAAAGGGACATATATCAAAGCCTTGGTATAATTGTTATCATATGTGTTGAGTACTGAAAATGAGGTGATAGTAATGTGAGTGATTGATGGTAGTGATTATCAAGTGTGGTGATCTTAAGTGTGATGATCTTGAGTGTGGTGATCTTGAGTGTGATTATCTTGAGTGTGAGTGCGAGTTCAAGTGTGTGCGAGTGAGTGAGTGCTAGTGAGTGAGTGCGAGAGTGTAAGTCATGAGTAAGCGTTGAGTTAGTGATGGGTGAAATATGCACCTTTTTGGTAATTTTGAAAGTTTTGGAGTTGAGCTTCAAAGTCCCTCTGTTTGATAAAGTGGTGAAAGCTAGTACATAGTTTAGTGTGTGAATTAATAGTGGGGTATGTGAATTATTTATAGTATGTGATTATTAAAATCACATGAGGAGTATATATATCCAGGTTCGATTCCAGAAAGACACTCAAGTTATGTAAATCCAAATTTCCTTCAAGTAAGAACGAGGTGGGGATTTCGATGGCAGACCTGGGTTTGTAAATTTCATCCAGGATGTTGTTACTGTCGGGGTAACACCGAGCTTAATAAAAATATTGCACGAGCGAACGAACGAGCGAACGAACGAGCGAACGAACGAGCGAACGAACGAGCGAACGAACGAGCGAACGAACGAGCGAACGAACGAGCGAACGAACGAGCGAACGAACGAGCGAAGCGAGTCAGTGAGTGCGTGAGTGCGTGAGTAGCGAACTCTTGAGTGAGTGAGTAGCGAACTCTTGAGTGAGTGAGTGATTGTAGTAGTGTTGGTGATTTTAGTGAAAGTTCAGGTGTTGGTGAAAGTCAGAGTATAATTACAAGTACTAGTATAAGCCATAGTTGGGATTTATTATGTCATGTAGCTGCTTCTTTAGCTTAACTAACCTGCTCTTTGCAGCCTACAGGCAATTAATACTAAACGAATTGTTCAAAGAAACCAAACTATAAAACGGATCTTCTCTACGAAAAAGTGGCACCGAGGGGGGATGCTGTATTCGAATGAGTCTAATGTATGAACAATCAATGATACGTAATGATGATTTGAGTGCGAGTAAGTTTGTCAGTGAGTAAGTTTGTGGGTCGTCAGTGTGAGTAAGCTCGTGGGTGCGAGTTCGTTCGTTAGTTTGTTCGTGAGTAGTCCATTTGATGTTCAGTGTCTTGATCATAGTATAATTGATTTAAAGTGTCTTGATCATAATCCAATTGATATTCAGTGTCTCAGTCATGTTCGGATTGACACGGAATATCACTCACTCACGTACTCACAAAGTCACTCACTCATTTCTATCTACCCAAATCGATTAGAGCGAATGGGCCTGACACTTTGGTCTTGCTATTCTATGAATGTTGATTGTTATACCCTTTACATACTACAGTTTATAATGAACTAACCTCACAAATTTCTTGTCAGCATATCGAGTGAGTAGCGAATTCAATACTGTACATTTATCATCTAACAATTAAAACTTGAAGTTTACATGTATTTATATGTATGCTCCACAGCAGTTTATACATTGGATGAGTTGCTTCGCAGTAGTTTATATATTCGAGTCGCAGCAGTTTATACATTCGAACAAGTCGCTTCGCTCCTGTGCTGCTTCGCAGCAGTTTATACATTCGATGAGTTGCTTCGCAGCAGTTTATTCATTACAATAAGTCGCTTCGCTCCTGTGCTGCTTCGCAGCAGTTTATACAGTCGAATAAGTCGCTTCGCTCCTGTGCTGCTCCACAGCAGTTTATACATTCGATGAGTGTGCCTGCTGCAAGCGACACGAACAATGCGGTGATGAGCGTGGAGAGACGCTTGAGGAGGAGGGAGTCTTGCATGGTGAAACGAACGAGCGAACGAACGCGCGAACGAACGAGCGAAGCAAGTGAGTGAGAAAGTAAGTGAGTTCATATGTTCGAGAATGATTGAGGTTCATTTTTGGGTAATTTTGTGAGTTTATTCTCCAGTTCTTGACTTCATCAGTTCTACATTTCTTCAGCTCATATTTCCTGATCGTCTCACTACATAGGCCTCTTTGACTCAAAATCATACCCATGGTGTATATATCAAAAATATGAGCAAAGTAATACGAGATGAATATACGATTCAAGCTGATACACTGGTTTAATGATTGCGTAATTTGATTTGCCATAGTGTTATGTTGATTAATTTCTTTGTAATTTGGGTGCAATTTTGCTTATTTTATACCATCGTTGGGTGGATTGTAATTTCAATAACTTTGACACGATTTGCATAGCAAAACCTGTCTCTTGTTATCAAAACTCCTAATAAGCTGCAAAAGTGTTGGCTTTTGACTATTGTTTTTAGGTTTAATGTTGCTGCCATGGGGGATACGTATTTAAATTAGCTCGAATGAGTGGTAGAATGAGTGGTAGAATGAGTGAGTGAGTAGCGTACTTTGACGTACGACTTCGCTCGTGAGTGAGTGAGTAGCGTACTTTGACGTACGACTTCGCTCGTGAGTGAGTGAGTAGCGTACTTTGACGTACGACTTCGCTCGTGAGTGAGTGAGTAGCGTACTTTGACGTACGACTTCGCTCGTGAGTGAGTGAGTAGCGTACTTTGACGTACTACTCACTCGCTTCGCTCGTGAGTGGGTGAGTAGCGAACTTTGATATACTACTCACTCGCTTCGCTCGTGTGTGAGTGAGTAGCGAACTTTGACGTACTTGGATGATAATTTTTAGAATAAAGATCTTTGCTGGACTGTGGTTACTACAACTCATTCACTCTCTCCCTTCGCTCGTGAGTTCGTTTACTTTCCACTATGATCATTTGCAATTGACTTCAACACTTGGATTCAAATCAACTATATCATAAACTATCACTTTAACACTTTGAGTGAAAGGATAACAGAAAGCAATTAATGAATGACGATAAGTGATGAAACAGGTGAAATTGGTATTGTTATTGGTATATGATCATTATTGGATAGTAATGAGCTGTTATATAATCATCAAATCATTATTGAATGAACAGATTGGTTTCATTCACTTTTTTTTGTCTATTACCTTTCTTTAATTTTTGGCAAATAAATTACCAAGTTAGTCAACTTTTTATTATGGGATACATATACTCTGTGATCAAAAGTGCTTGCTTTACAATGATTAAATATAACTACAATTAAACAGTTTTAAACATTCATTTTCAAGCTACTCTTAATAATTTATAAACTCATATCAAATATCCGAAATCATATCCGTTATATTGTTTCTAAAAGTAAAATACATACACCATAGAATAATGCCTCGGATTGACAGTATTGAGCAGATTCAAACTGAGTGAGTAAATCAGTGAGTCAACGAATCTGTCTGTCAGTCAGTGACTCACGAACGAACGAACGGACGAGCTCAGTCTGTCAGTTAGTAGCTCCCTCACTCACTCACGCACTCACTCACGAACGAACGAACAAACGGACGAGCTCAGTCTGTCAGTTAGTAGCTCCCTCACTCACGCCCTCACTCACGAACGAACGAACAAACGGACGAGCTCAGTCTGTCAGTTAGTAGCTCCCTCACTCACGCACTCACTCACTCACGAACGAACAAACGGACGAGCTCAGTCTGTCAGTTAGTAGCTCCCTCACTCACTCACGCACTCACTCACTCACGAACGAACAAACAAACGGACGAGCTCAGTCTGTCAGTTAGTAGCTCCCTCACTCACGCACTCACTCACTCACTCACGCACTCACTCACTCGCTTCGCTCGTTCGTGCGTTCGTTCGTTCGTTCGTTCGTGCGTTCGTTCGTTCGCGCTCGTTTACAAACACATTTTCGCAACCATTATTTCTAGCCGTATGACGATACTCAATCAAGCAGCTTCGCCGAATGAGACATGAGGGTACCATAGACATTGTTTCATCCGAGCTACAGAACCTAATCCCACGATGCCAGAAAAAGAACTGGGAATCCATGGCTGTAATCAATCTCGGGATGTTTCCACCTGGAAGTAGAATTGTACAAAGGTGTGATAATGTATGATAATGTGTAGGAAACGATAATATGTAGGAAACGATAATATGTAGGAAACTCAATAATAATGTATAGAAAACTCAATGATAATGGAACTCACCTCAATAATAATATATAGGATAATGAAGGTCAACATCGTATCCACATACTGATCATCCTGATAGAATGGAACTAACCTCTAAAGACCCGTACCGCAATAATGGAATTAACACTCAATCACTCACTCACTTACTCACTCACTCACTCACTGGGTCCTGGTGTTTCATTGCCAGATGGGGCAATACCAGTTTCTTTGGCTATTGACGAGGATTACCGAAATCCTTTCAAGTCTAGTGGGATTAGAAATTTTGGAAGAAGTTGGTCTGGAGGTAATTTGTCCGGGGTAATTTGTCTGGAGACCCTAGAGGTAATTTGACTGGGCGCCCTAGAGGAAACTTGACTGGAGACCCTAAAGGTAATTTTTCTGGAGACCCTAAAGGTATTCTGTCTGGAGACCGTAGAGGCAGTTTTACTGGAGTCCCTAGGGGAAATTGGTCAAGAGATAGAAATTTGTCTGGTGCATTATCTAATGGATTTTCTGGTCTTGGAAACTTGTCTGACGTTAGCAATACAACTGGTGATTATCCAAACCCAAGAACAAAGAGTCTGGTTTCTTCAAAAACAACAAAACTCAGTCATACACAGCCAAAAAATACATCCAAAGACTCCTATTTTAAAAGTTTCAAGATGCGGTACGGCTACGAGTCGTCATTAGACAAGGTGAAGGAATCCTGGAAACGCACCAGTGGACCCAAATTGAACAAAGGAGTTTAAATGAAAAGGTTACCAAGTCATTTTGGAATAGCGTGTTATTGGATATATCTGTTTACTGAGAAAGTTTGCCCTATAATCCCAACATCGCAGCAGTTTATACATTCGATGAGTTGCTTCACAGTAGTTTATACATTCGATAAGTTGCTTCGCAGAAGTTTATACATTCGAATAAACTGCTTCGCAGCAGCTTATACATTCGAGTAGGTTGCTTCTCTCCTGTGCTGCTTCACAGCAGTTTATACAGTCGAACAAGTCGCTTCGCTCCTGTGCTGCTTCGCAGCAGTTTATACAGTCGAACAAGTCGCTTCGCTCCTGTGCTGCTTCGCAGCAGTTTATGCGTCCGAATAACTCTCTTCGCTCCTGTGCTGCTTCGTGCAGTTTATACATTCGAACAAGTCGCTTCGCTCCTGTGCTGCTTTGCACCAGTTTATACATTACAATAAGTCGCTGCGAGTTGGTGAGTGCATATTCTGAGTGAGTACCCACCTTCACAGTCATACTCCAAATATAAAGACACTAAACCAAAACACATCAATCATTGATTGGTGCATTCCGAAACAACTCACACATATAAGAGACAAAGTGCGGTATGACTCAGTCAAAGTTCCATACTCATCAACGAACGAACGAATGAACTCACACTCACTTTGATTCTCGCACCAACTCAGATTCTCATACTCGGTCAGATTCTCGTACTCTCGTACTCACTCACTCGCTTCGCTCGTTCGTTCGTTCAAATGAGATTGCATTCCATGATTCAACTACATAATCAATAAGGCTAAAATTACACAATGTATCCAACAAAGTTAACTCCATGGTCAATACTCATATTCAAATTGGAATACGTAACTGATTATTTTATGCAACACATCCGTTGTTTATTACACTGAAGTAATGGAAGATTGTATAAACCCAAAAGTACCTAACATGAGAAATATGAGAGTTTCAGATGACTTGAAATCAGACAAATTCAGATAATTTAATGCAATACTATTTCAGATCAATTTGATATACCACTCACGAACGAACGAACGAACGCAAGCACTCACGCACTCACTCACTCACTCACTCACGCAATCACGCAATCACGCACTCACTCACGCACTCGCTTCGCTCGTTCGCTCTTCGCAGCAGTTTATACATTCGGTGAGTTGCTTCACAGCAGTTTATACATACGATGAGTTGCTTCGCAGCAGTTTATACATTCAAGTAAGTTGCTTCGCAGCAGTTCATCCATTCGAACAAGTCGCTTCGCAGCAGTTTATACGTTCTAATAAGTCGCTTCGCAGCAGTTTATACATTACAATAAGTCGCTTCGCTCCTGTGCTGCGAAACAGCAGTTTATACATTCGATGAGTTGCTTCACAGCAGTTTATACACCCGAACAAGTCGCTTCGCTCAAAAATGTTATATAATACGCCCAAACCTCCTAGGTGGGCTATTATATCCCGGATTCTTGCATTCAGAAGTATCCTCTCTGTAGGATACTTTCTATAAATACTATCTGTTGATTTTAGCTTACACTTATTATAACAACACCCACGAATGACTTTATTCGTATTCACTGTACTAAACTCAGCTACTCTTTTCATTGGGAATACAACTATCTTATATAGTATATCCTTCCCAAATACTAATACAGGAATTAATAGCTAATCCCATAGCAACTTACTCCTTCTAATAGCAACCCTAGTACTTTTACTAATGGAGTTCTCCAAACAGTTGCATTACCTTGCATCATATAACTTAGCACACTACGGAGCCCTGATGGCCTGCATTCAATGCAGGCACCTGCCCTTATATAACATTACCCCCCTCTAAAAGAGGTATCATCTTAAATCTCAGATGATTCTTCATAGGGTAATTCATTGTGACCATCTTCATCCATATCTTCAATTGCATGCGAACCTCTATAGCGCGTTCCAGCAAGGGCAACGAAGTTTGCAACAATTTGTTTCACCAAGTCTTCATCTACATTTTCCTCTATCCAATCCACTGTGCTGCGAAACAGCAGTTTATACATTACAATAAGTGGCTTCGCTCCTGTTCTGCTTCGTGCAGTTTATACATTCGAATGAGTCGCTTCGCAGCAGTTTATACAGTCGAACAAGTCGCTTCGCTCCAGTGCTGCTTCGCAGTAGTTTATACAGTCGAACAAGTCGCTTCGCTCCTGTGCTGCTTCGCAGCAGTTTATACATTCGAACAAGTCGCTTCGCTCCTGTGCTGCTTCGCACCAGTTTACACATTACAATAAGTCGCTTCTGTTAGGCTGAGCATACTTCGCTCAACTGTCGATACACTACACATAGGTGCAAGACGACTCAGACCACAACATCTAAGTTTAAGGTTATTAGACGAAAGTTTATTAGACGAGCTACAACAATGGCCACTTTGAAACAACTATATAGGTTGCAAACCATACATAGTTGATATATAAAGAGGTCTAACCCGACCAATAAACATTAGTTAAGTTCTAAAGCTTGTACTAGATATTAAGTTAATATCTGCCAATCATAACAGCTTCGCTCCTGTGCTGCTTCGATCCAGTTTATACGTTCGAATAAGTCGCTTCGCTCCTGTGCTGCTTCGCAGCAGCTTATACATTCGATGAGTTGCTTCACAGTAGTTTATCCATTCGAACAAGTCACTTCGCAGCAGTTCATACATTCGAATAAGTCGCTTCGCTCCTGTGCTGCGAAACAGCAGTTTATACATTCGAATGAGTCGCTTCGCAGCAGTTTATATATTCGAACAAGTCGCTTCGCTCCTGTGCTGCTTCGCAGCAGTTTATACGTTCTAATAAGTCGCTTCGCTCCTGTACTGTTTCGCAGCAGTTTATACGTTCGAACAAGTCGCTTCGCTCCTGTGCTGCTTCGTGCAGTTTATACCTTCGAATGAGTCGCTTCGCAGCAGTTTATACAGTCGAATAGGTCGCTTCGCTCCTGTGCTGCTTCGCCGTAGTTTATACGTTCGAATAATTCTCTTCGCTCCTGTGCTGCTTCGTGCAGTTTATACATTCGAATGAGTCGCTTCGCAGCAGTTTATACAGTCGAATAGGTCGCTTCGCTCCTGTGCTTCTTCGCCGTAGTTTATACGTTCGAATAATTCTCTTCGCTCCTGTGCTGCTTCGTGCAGTTTATACATTCGAATGAGTCGCTTCGCAGCAGTTTATGCATTACAATAAGTCGCTTCGCTCCTGTGCTGCTTCGCAGCAGTTTATACAGTCGAATTACTCTCTTCGCTCCTGTGCTGCTTCGTGCAGTTTATACATTCGAACAAGTCGCTTCGCTCCTGTGCTGCTTCGCAGCAGTTTACATTCGAACAAGTCGCTTCGCTCCTGTGCTGCTTCGCAGCAGTTTATACATCCGAACAACTCGCCTCGCTCCTGTGCTGCTTCGCAGCAGTGTATAGCACTGGATATTCATATGCTTTCGTTGGTATGTTTTCACGTGCGCACTCCCTCACAAACTTTTCACTCTGATCCATCAACCATTAACCAAACCAAACTCAATGGAGAATAAAGAATTCAGAGAATACGAGGAACTTGAAATCAAGCGTATCTTGGCCAAAATGATACAATTAGATGAAGATGAAGATGTATATGAATATGAATATGAGAAAAGTTCATTCAATCCATCAAATGAATTAAGAAATTTATCCAAGAGTACAGTTAATGATAATATTTTAATATCAAAAAATCAAAACTTATCTCCAAATTATGTTGAAGCTCATACAAAAGCTTTCAATCAATTCTTGATTGACGACACGTCAGCAAGGAGAAACACTTCCCGGTATCCATACTTGGATCTCGGAGTCTCCATTAATTTCTTATTGACGAATTTTTATCCACACATCACCAAAGTGTCCGATGAAACGTTTGAATTGCTCGAATCAAGATGTTCCGAACGTGCAGAGGGTCACTATAAATATGTGAATGCATTTATTAAAGAACTTGAGTCAAAGCTTACTGAATACTCTACTCAGTATACTAATAAAAAAATGGTGTTCATTAAAATTTATGAAGAGATCGTAAGTATGAAGGATAGTTATAATGTTCCAGCTTTAGAATATTTATTCACTGGTGTTCCTGATACTGATGATTGGTATTTCGGTGGTACTGATTACTTTACTTCTTTGAAAATCCTTTGGAATTACCACACTGCTATAATTGACTCGTTTAAATCAATCGCTAGTTTGAAAAAACTTGGTATCAAAAACTTTAATTTCTCTTACCAAGCCCTCTCTCAAATCGTTGAAAAGCACAAGAAAAATATACCAAGTCAGGTGACCAATGGAATGAGTGAGTTGTTAACGATTACACCTCAGATTGGTTTAACTCCATTCAAACAAAAGACTCATGAAATTGTAACACAATATAATCTTCCAAAGTTAATGAGTATATTCAATTTCCCAATCGCTATTTATGAACGTTCAAAGTATGATAAAGATTATCGAATCTCATCAGAGCTCCTTAAGAAATTTGCTGACGACATGCAATACCTCCTGAAGATTCAAATAACTAATCGTGACGGTACTTTGGTTTCCATCGAGAAATTCTTGAATGGATACACTGAACCTGACCAAATGTACTTGAAAAAGTCAAAAGAGTTGAAAATATTGACGGACAACGATCTGGTTACTGGACCGTTTACACAACTGAAGGCAGCAAAGGCTCGTAAAGCTCGTAAGGTTCGCCAGACAGCAGAAGCTCTTAAGGCAGCTGAATCTCTTAAGGAAGCCGAGGCTTTTATTACAGCTGAAACTCTTAAGGTGACCGAAGCTCTTAACGCGGCCGAAGCTCTTAATGCGGCCGAAGCTCTTAACATGGCCGAAGCTCTTAAGGAAGCCGAAGCTCTTAAGGATGCTCTTAAGGAAGCCGAAGCTCTTAAGGATGCTCTTAAGGAAGCTCTTAACATGGCCGAAGCTCTTAAGGAAGCCGAAAACTCCCAAAGCAGCCGAAAGCTCCCAAAGCAGACGAAAGCTCCAAAACAGTCGAAAGCTCCAAAACAGACGAAAGCTCCAAAACAGACGAAAGCTTCCAAAACAACCTAAACCTCCAAAAGGTTGCAAGGAATCCAAATCCCGTGAGTGAAGCAACAGAAAGATGAAAATGATATAGTTGAGTGTAAATTAGTACATTTTCCAGTACTTGAGATTATGGCACTGAACTGTGGCAAATTTTACAGTGATTAACTTGATGTCGCTTTAGAACTTAACTAATGTTTATAGGTGGAATTAGACGTTTTATATAGCCAGTATGTCTGGTTTACACATTGTATACGAACGAGCGAAGTGAGTGAGTGAGTGCAAAGTGAGTGAGTGAGTGCGAAGTGAGTGAGTGAGTGCGAAGTGAGTGAGTGAGTGCGAACTTTTCAGATAGTGCTGCGAAGCAGGCTATGAGTTCTTGATACTCGCTCACTCACTGAACGAACGAACGAACGAATAATGCTGCGAAGCAGTGCTATGAGTGCTTGATACTCACGAACGAATAGTGCTGCGAAGCAGTGATATGAGTTCTTGATACTCACGAACTCACGAACTCTTTCATTCACTCACGTACTCACTTCACTCATGCACTCACGTACTCACTTCACCCATGCACTCACTGACTCACTGACGCACTCACGAACGAACGAACTCACGCACTCACGATCTCACTCACGAACTCACGCACTCACGATCTCACTCACTTACGAACGAACGATCGATCGAACGAACGAACGAACGAACGAACGAACTCGCTTCGCTCGTTCGTTCGTTCGTGTGTTGGCTCATGAGTTTGAGTAAGTGAGCGTGACTAAGTGAGTGAGTGAGAATGAGTTCGTTCATTCGTTTACTCGTTCATTCGTGAGTGAGCGCCTGAGTAGTTCTTGGTGAAAATTCTCATTTGAACTTTTGCAACCAATTTCCAAGGGTCCCCCCTTGGAAATTGGCGAGCAAGCGAATTCTTTTCATTTGAAATGGACTTGGCGAGCAGTTTGTTCCACTATCTCTTTGCACTTTTCATAGTACTGCTATCATAGTACTGCGTAGCAGTACTATTCATACTGTTTCGGGGAATGATTCATACTAAATCTTTGCACTATTCAAATAATCAAAAGATTGCTACTCGCAAACAAACGAACGAACAAACGAACAAACGAACGAACTAGCGAGCGAACGAACGAACGAGCGAGCGAGCAAACGAACGAGCAAACGAGCAAACGAACGAACGAACGAACGAACTCAATTGCTCTCACACACTCACTCTCATTCACTCACGCTCACACTTTCTCACACTCACTCACTCCCTCACTCTCACACTTTCTCACACTCACTCACTCACTCACTCCCTCACTCACTCACTTACTCACTTACTCACTCACTCACTCACTCGCTTCGCTCGTTCGCTCGATCGCTCGTTCGATATGATTCAACATTTTCATGATTTTAATATGACTATAAATACTAATTAATAGGGGTGGTGGTGTCAAAGAATCAGTTCAAGAGTTGTAGCTGTACAATTAGCATTATCATTATTTCAGCTCGCACTCACTCTCATTTTCGCAACTCACGAACTCACCCACTCACCCACTCACCTACGGACTCACCCACTCACTCACTCACTCACTCACTCACTCACCCACTCACTCACTCACCCACTCACCCACTCACCCACTCACTCACTCACCCACTCACCCACTCACCCACTCACCCACCCACTCACCCACTCACCCACGGACTCACCCACTCACTCACCCACTCACTCACTCACCCACTCACTCACCCACTCACCCACTCACTCACTCGCTTCGCTCGCTCGGTCATTTACAACTAATAATTTGCTACTTTATGATCTGATTTCATGATTTCGATAATTTCCATAGTTTAATCTATTTGAATGATTTAAAAGTAATTCTACAAATCTATTTGATGATTGAATATTAAATTGGTTCATTCTTAGAATTCGCTCGATCGTTCAGGACAACTATGATTTATTCTCATCACTTGATATTATCAATAAGATTAAGAGTAATGGAATGAACAAAGAAAGTTAGTGTAACCTCTGTGATGAAAAATAACATGAAATCATAAGAAACATTGGTTTTGCTTCTTCAAGTCCTGGGGTGTTTAGAGGTTAGTTCGAGCGAAGCGAGTTAGAGAGTGCGTGAGTGCGTGCGTGCGTGAGAGAGTGCGTGTATGCTGAACGAGCGAGTGAGTAGTGAATAAGTTAGTCTCAACCCCTAAGTTAAGAGTAGCTTAGCTTGAACCAAGAAACAGTAATAAGAAGACCAGAGGGAATTATTGTAACAAGTGTAAAGCTAAAGTACAGAACAAGATATTAGTATTCTAAAAGAAAGAATACTTCAGAGATCCGGGATATAATAGGCCATCCGGGCATATTATATAACACTGAACGAGCAAAGCAGTGAGTGAGTAGTGAATTTTGACTGAACAAGCAAAGGGAGTGAGTAGTGAATTTTTACTGAAAGAACAACTAGCTCACTCAGTCAGTCACAGTTCGAGAATCACTCACTCGCTTCGCTCGTTCGTTCTTCGCTCGTTCGTTCTGTATTAACCATGCTGATCAACCAACTTGGATGTGCACATTACCCAAACAGCCACAAATCAAAACCTCATGTTGATACGAACAAAGTGCCATGATGACAATTGTACATTGGTTTCGAACAAACGAGCGAAGCGAGTTTGTTCGTGAGTGAGTTCGCTTGTTCGTGAGTGAATTCTGAGTTCGTGAGTAGTGAATTCTGAGTTCGTTCGTTCGTTCGTTCGTTGATATTGATTATAAAAATCATAAAATCAGGAAATAGTGTTGAATTTATTTAATCGTATTCAAATCATAAAAGTATTGATTTTATACCCTTTTAGACACTGGTGAATTTTCTCAAGGCTCACGAACGAGCGAACGAGCGAACTCACTCGTTCATTTGGCTGGGTTAGGGACGAATAGAATATCTCACTCACGCACGAACTCACTCTCTCGCTTCGCTCGTGAGTTCGCTCTTAGTCTTTTTAAGCTGCGATCTGAGTTATTCATCTTTATGGCTGCAAAGAAATTTGAGCAGATCTTGGATTAATTAAATAAGAATTAGAGTAACGAATTCTTATCAACTGGTGACTTATAAATACAATACTGATTGCTATAATGAATAAAATGGCGAATTCTTATCAACTGGTGACTCATAAATACTTGTCGTTATTGTAGTATCCCTCTCGCTCCTTTGATTACGTTTGCTCAATCTTTTCAGATACTCTTTATTTAGGATTCCCATGATGATTGTCAAATCCAACACATAGACATATTTAACTTATACCTTGATGATTGAAACAGCATCATTTCTTATATGCCCAGTTTTCCAGCTATATAATCTCCAAAGTATCATCTATCTAGAATACTTGTCACTATTAATCTTAACTTTACTCACAAATGCCCACTAAACTCCTTCACGTTGTCAAATTAACTCAACTCTGCGCCTTCAACTTGTCACAACCACCTTATATAGTCCGCAAATATCCATCTTCTAGTGCAGGGCTCCCAGAAATCCCATTCTGCCTGAAACTAACAACCAATAGCAAAAAAGTGCTATTGCTCAAGGATTTCCTGCTCGGTGCCAATTCCTTTGCTACAGCAATCAGCGAGCGAACGAACGAACGAACGAACGAACGAACGAACGAACGAGCGAAGCGAGTGAGTGAGTGAGTGAGTGAGTGAGTGAGTGAGTGAGTGAGTGAGTGAGTGAGTGAGTGAGTGAGTGAGTGAGTGAGTGAGTGAGTGAGTGAGTGAGTGAGTGAGTGAGTGAGTGAGT
>JAKUAJ010000349.1:0-14251 GCA_030562865.1 Kodamaea lidongshanica (nom. inval.) | reverse complement strand
ATAGAGTGAGATTAAGTGAGAATCTATTATTTGTGTTTTTAGTGACATTGTAGTCTGAATGTACTGTAATATGCTTAGCGAAAAGTAATAGAATTTAGTGTCTTACAAGGTATTTTCCATCATAATCCATAAATCTACATAATGAAAACTCCTCGGTTGAACCCCACTTTTGGGCTTGTGCTTGAGTAGATTCGGTATGGGATCTGGGTGTGGATTCCATTATTGCGGTACGGGTCTTGACAATAGTTTCATTATTCTGTTCGGATATTCATCATTCTCGTTAGCTGCTTGAAGAATATTTACAGGTGACACAGCGAGATTGGTTTGATTTCTGATATGCATGGGTATGGTGTCTGGATTTCGTGTATCAGAGGTTGATTACGTAACTCCATCGATCAACCAACTGCTTGGATTATGTAGCCGATCACTAAGCACCAAATTTGATATAGTATAAATCACTAACAATAATGAATTAAAGGAAATATGATATATGATCATTGTTGTGTGACTCTGCACTACTGATATTAACAGTTATACAACATGAGTAGTGACGATTTATAGAATTAAAATATAAGTTATAAGTGTATATGAATGATATAATAGGTTTACCTTAGTTTAGAGTGACGAGCGAAGCGAGTGAGTGCGTGGGTGTGGGCGTGAGTGAGTAAGCAAACTCGCTTCGCTCGTTCGCTCGTTCACTCTTTCGTTCGTTCGTTCGTTCGTTCCAACCTGTACTGTCATACTCCAAATAAGATACTACACCAAAACTCATCAATCATTGGTTGGTGCATTCCGAAACAACTCACACATATGAGTTGAAAGACAAAGTGTGGTACGACTTGTCTGTAAAGATCTGACTAGTACTGGCTGTAAATTCTGCAAGAATTCTAGCTTCATTTGCTGGAATATCACCAGTCAGGTATCTGACCTGTACATTGGTTGGAGTGCGAAAACACATTTGATTAGACTAAGCTTGTACAGTAAAATGATATCTTACCAGAGTCCATTATGAAAAGTATTGATAAAAGAGTTGGATAACGAGTTGTATTGATATCGTCCAGATGATACTCAGATTATATAACTTTGATTTAAAGAAACTGATTCCACTTTGCACCGTATTCTGATCTAATGACTAATGTAATTTCTCAGAGGTGAAATGGTATATAGTATTGTAGTAATCATATTCAATCATAGAAATTAGTATTGAATTCCATATCTCAATCGTATGATATCGCTACTTACTCGCTTTGCTACCAACAAACAATCTCCAATACTCCATATGACAAATCGTGACTTGTGAACTCGTGAATGGTGAATACGTGAACTCGTTAATCGTGAATTTTAAGGTCTAGAAGGTGTAGTGAATGTTATAAGTGTACAGAAGGTGATTTTGAGAAAACTAAAAGTGTTCTCTCAGAACTAGCTTGGGCTCTGAAATATGCTGATTGGTATGGTGTGAGATATGAGGCCAAAGTTGAGTTGAGTGTCATACTTTGATTCTTAAGCATTTTAGAAATGTAGGAGTTGATACGGAGTTGATAATCTGAATGATATTACACACTAATAAACTCGTACACTAATAAACTCGTACACTAATATACTCATACACTCAATCCACCATTTAGGATCAACCAACACGATACAAATTTCGCACAGTTGCAAGGTTTGCACTTGATATGAAACCATGTTTTTCCGCAGCACACAACCAATGTAGCAAACCTCCAAATGAAACAGCTAGTTCTAAAGCTTTGCCTTTAGTGTCCTTTATTCATCCTAAAGTATAATTTGGCAGACGCAATACTAGTTTATTCACCTACGCATTTATAGATCATATTAACCTTTGGCATTACCTTTGATTTTACATCCATACCGCATTTACTATGGTTGCAAAGAGTGCAACGTGGACGCAGAAACAAGTGTTGACGGTTGATATTAATGAATATGAATAAATGAATGTGAACAAGGTGAGTATACTCACTTGGTTCGTATTTGTTCATATTCGTTCGGCTTCGTGATGTTATCAGACCCTTTAAATTAGTATACATTCACGCACTCACGAACGAGCGAACGAGCAAACTCTATCACGCACTCTCTCACGCACGCACTCACTCGCTTCGCTTGTTCGTTTGCTCGTTCGTTTGATGTAAAATCGATGAATCTTGAACGTTCATTACACATGTTCAGAAACAAATACAAGTCACAACTCGCTTCGCTCAAATCTAACTCACATCGCACTCACAACTCTCTTTGCTCGTTGTCTTGTTAGCTGTAAACGAACGAGCGAAGCGAGTGACTGACCATGTCATTAGTCTAAACACTCAAGAACGAGATTGGTTCTGAACTCGCACTCACGAACGAACGAACGAACGGACGAACGAACGAACGAACGAACGAACGAACGAACGAACGAACGAACGAACGAACGAACGAACGAACGAACGAACGAACGAACGAACGAATGAACGAACTCTATCACGCACTCTCTTACTCACGCCTCTCACTCACTCACGCACTCTCTTACTCACGCCTCTCACTCACTCACTCACTCACTCACTCACTCACTCACTCACTCACGCCTCTCTCTCACTCACGCCTCTCTCTCACTCACTCACTCGCTTCGCTTCGTTCGTTCGCTTCGCTCGTTCGCTTTAGTACACATTTATATTTCCATTCAATAAGACAACCTTCACATACAATTAGTATGAATATTACACTCACATAATAAACGTAATAAAAAGTGGTGAATAGTATTAAAGTCATAGTTGTATTCAACCAAAGGACCAATAAATCACAAGTTACATTGAAATCAGTATGATTAGTACATGTATATTCCATAGCATTGAGTAGTGAAGTTCATATACATCGAGTACATGCAACAATTTCTGGTTGAAGAGGATCGAAATGATTGTTGAGTTCATAAAAGTATTGAATTTGCAATTGGGATGGATTTATAGAAACATTCAATAACTGGCTTCGCCAACTCCCTTCACTAACTCGCTTCGCTCATTCGTTCCAGGCTCGTTTGATCTCACTCACTGACAAACTCGCTCCGCTCGTTTGTTCTCACTCGCTCCGGTCGTTTGTTCTCACTCGCACCTTCTCATTACCAAAACAAATCCACGCCATGACCAATCACACCCCAAAGTCAAACCACCAACCTATAGACATACTAACATGGCTGCATGAAACAGCACTATCCACGCCATCCAAAAGCAAACATATTATAGAAACAAGCAGTCCACGCAACTTTGATTCCATAGCATACAATATCAATACCACAATCAATGAGCTCAACAGCATCTACCGAGCCATCGGGTACTCTACACAAGAGATTGAAAGTAAAAAGACAGAGATCTTCGTTGTGATTGACGACACAATCTCCAACTTTGCCAGTAACCTTCAACGTGAGAAGAGTAGTATAGAGAATGAATGTGAATGGTTGCGACAACAAATACGTATCATATTAGCCATGGTGGATGACAACAGTGGTGACAAACATTTATCTACATACGACAAAGGAATCGTCTTTAACGACAAGAAACTCATGGATCAAGGATACAGAGAGCAGGTAGCAACCTCCTACAAGAAAAATAGCTTCACAACATCACCCTTTACAGATCATCAGTCCTCACCTTCCCAACAATACGAATACATGATTAATAACATCCCTCAGCTATCGCTCTTCCAATTCAAACAGCGGTTGAACGTGATCTTTCTAGACACGCTCAAATCATTCGTGGTAATATTCAAGCAATTTGTTGATATTTCATACCTTTACCTTAACAACAAGGAAATCCTCGGAGATTGCGCCATACAGGAAACCGCAACCGTGCTCAACTCCCTCCCGTGTAAGGAGACTGTGGAGCAGCATAAAATGTTGATAGAGGAGTTTGAGCAAGTGCTTACGTTCATAGAGCCCAAAAAGGAAAACGGTAAGCAGTGTAGCCACTTGGAATCCGGTAAACAGAATAGTAATTTGGAAAAATTCACATACATCATATCCAGTCCTCGGAAGTCCCGTGTCCGGGACCTCGAAATCAACCCTAAGAAGGAGCATGACTCAGCCCTTAGTCACCTTAGAGATATCAACTACCAAATTGTGCGCGTGATACGAAGTTTAAAGTTCACCAAAATCACCAGTGACATCATCTCATGTATTGAGATGGCCAACCAGTTATGTGAAAGCGAGGTGTGTATGCGACAAGACAAAATCAGCCTGTTAATAACCAAATGTTTGGAGTTGATCAGTGTGCTACATTTGAACGATGATCAGTTGGTGGAATATCAAAGGCAATACGACTGCAACGGGAACACAAGCAACGACACCGTGTCCACGGACGGCTACTTTGACTTGGAAACACTCCGATTCATCCAATCGAACCCCCGGAATTTCGGCTTGAATGACGACCATATCAACTACTTGTCCAAATTCGTAAACTACTTACAAAACAAAAAAGACACTAGACAAAAGAAATACAACCAATACATGCTGGAATGCAGGAACTTATGGGACCGGTTAGGCGAGAATCAAGATTACGTCCAGATGTTCATTTCGGCTAACGACTCCTTAACGGATATTTCTTTGATTAACCTCAAAATGGAACTAAACAAACTTTACATGAAAAGGTCCGAATTCATAGAAACATTCATCAATGACACTCGTGCCGAGATCTGGAGGTTATATGACGTGCTCCTTTATAGCTCGGAAGAAAAAGAGTCATTCAAATACTTTTCATATGACTTCCATTCACACCCCACCCAAGACAAAGAATTGGTACTAAGTGAACACGAGCAAGAACTTAACAATCTCAAGGAAATCTTCCAGAAAAGAGAAACGGTATTAACCTTATACGCTCAACTCGAGGAATTATTCCAAGACCAAATCTTCTTAACCGAGTCGTCACGAGACTCATCCAGGTTACTAAGCAAGAACTCTTGCAAGATTTTACTTAAAGAAGAGAAGATTCGAAAGAAGATTAGTAAAAACCTCCCGAAATTGATATCAAGTGTCAAGGCCGAGATCATCAAGTATAACGACAATGCCTTTTCCAACGGCGAAAAACCCTTGACCATTAATGGTGAAGATTTCTTTGAAAAATTGGTTACCATTGAAAACGAACAACCCACCAAAGCTCGTCGAATCAACTCGGGGATTACGTCTCCAAGTAGAATATCAAATCCAAATAGACATGTCGGGATTACGTCTCCAAGTAAAATATCAAAGCCAAATAGACACGTCGGGATTACATCTCCGAGCAAACTTCAACCAAGACATTTGGGTAATTCATCTCCAACAAAACTTCAACCCAGCAGACCGTCGCCAATCAAGAGCTCACCAATCAAGGGCAAAAACCCAACCAAGCCCCGAATGGGCGTATTGCCCATACCACGCCCCAAGGCCCCATCCAACTTGCCGTCACTCTCAAGAATGGGGAGCTCTCGAAGTTTTGAAAGAGTTGCATCGTCAAGCCCATCAAAAAAGCAATTGCTCCAACCTTTAAATAGACAGTTGACCCCGCCAACACTGTTGACGAGGTCCAACAGTGTCGTTGCGACATTGGCGAGTTCCATAAGATCAACAAATTCAGCATTGGCAACAAATTCAACATTAGAGAATTCCATGTCAACAAATTCAACGTTGGAGAATTCCACGTCAAACTCCACATCAAATTCCATATCAAACTCCACATCAAATTCCATATCAAATTCCACATCCACATCAACATCCACGTTGAATTCAAGAATGGCCACTAAACAACCTGTGAATATCTCGGGATCATCCCAATCATTCTCCAGCCTGAGCTTCTCCAGGTTATCCCGGCCAATCAATACTCAAATATCGGGTCAACCAAATGTGGCTAGACATCAGCCCGGTTATCGACTTCCCCTTGCCATGAGCAATGGCAACTCCTCGAACCGGTTATTGCCTGCACGGGATGTCATGAGCCAGGATAAGGAAAATTATGCCACGAACAATGACAAGCAAAATTATGCCACGAACAAGGACAAGCAAAATTATGCCACGAACAAGGACAAGCAAGTTTACGCCACGAACAGGGACATACAAAATTATGCCACCAGAGAAAATTTCTCCACAAACCAGGAAAACCATGTCACTGGCCAGGAAAACGCCGTGTCAAAGAAGGACTCGTTGTCGCCGGTGAAGCTTCCTAAGGACGTTCTCTCCCGGAGAGCCAGCCTCACCACATGCGACAGCTCAACTTTGATTGGGGACGATTATCAGAATTGGCGGAACGAGCGTATTCAGCAGTTTAACAACTTGTGAGATAAATGAGCAAACGAACGAGCGTAGCGAGAGAGTTTGCGAGTGAGATTGAGTGTGAGATTGAGTATGAATGTATTATTAGATTCGTTAGCGAGAGAGACCAAGTGTGAATGTATTATTAGAATCGTTTAGCGAGAGAAACCAAGTGTGAATGTATTATTAGACTCGTGAGTGAGTGAGATTTAGTGTGAATGTATTATTAGACTCGTTAGTGAGATTTAGTGTGAATGTATTATTAGAATCGTTAGCAGTGACATTGTACTCGGAATGTAGTTTGATATGCTTGGCGAATTGTCATAGAAATTAGTGTTCAAGTCATAACAATTGGTACTGAATTCGTATCGATTGGTTTGATTCTGAAGAACCACTCGCGTCACTAGTCACTAGTTCGTTCGATAAAAAGACTCTGCTCACGAACGAACGAGCGAGCGAACGAACGAACGAACGAACGAACGAACGAACGAACGAACGAACGAACGAACGAACGAACGAACGAACGAACGAACGAACGAGCGAACGAACGAGCGAACAAGCGAACGAACGAACGGGCGAACGAGCGAACGAACTCACGCACTCACTCACGAACTCACTCACGAACTCACTCACTCACTCGCTTCGCTCGTTCGTTCGCTCGTTCGTTCGTTCGCTCGTTCGTTCGTTCGCTCGTTCGTTCCTACATCTGAAAACAAAAATATAAATACCAAAACGATCACAATACAAAATTAGGATATACCACACCTACCGACAATCACTCCTTGTTCACCTCTGGTTCGTCGTCATCATCTTCATCATCTTCATCATCGTCATCATCGTCATCATCGTCGTCATCGTCATCATCGTCATCATTCACAGCTTCACCATCCTTGTCCTCATCATCGTCTTCGTTAGGGTATCCCCCCAACTTGAGGACAATCTTGTTGACGATTTCGTTGTAATCCATCATACCACCCATTCCAATGTCGCCGTAGCTGCCAACCACCTTTTCCACCGGTTTCAAAATCTCGATCCAGGGCATTTCGTCCTGGATGAGACGCAACTGACGCTTGGTGGTGATGGCACTGTAGGCACAGCTCACCATGGCTGGGGCAAGCAAGATTGGGTAGGAAGTGTTCCAGGCTCTGATAACGTTGGTCAACAAGTTGTCACACAACCCAAGCGAGATCTTGGAGAGCGTGTTTGCAGTCAAGGGACACACCACGAGGATATCTGCCCACCGGCGTAACTCAATGTGCAAGACTGGGTCCAGCCGAGTCTTCCAGGTGTTCCATTCGTCGGAGTCCCTCCAGATTCGCACACCCTTGTGAAGCTCGAGATGATTTAAGGATTCTTGAGGTAAGAAGTGTTCACTAGCTGAGGTCAAGATGAGTTGAATCAGGATTTTTTCGGGCGAGTATACTTCAAACAACTTGTTTATGATGAGTTTAATCTTGATGGTGGAGAGTGCGCCACACACCCCAAGTAAAACGTGGATTTTGCCGTCATCCTGAGGCAATCTGGGGTCGATATTCAGGTTTTGCTCGGTTGTTTTTTTGGGTAATGGGGACTTGGATCCATTGTTTGGTTGTTTATTGGAGGTATCCAAGGCCGAATCAATGGTTGCATGGCCATATCTTTCCGACAGCCCCAATTCCGGTGATTTCAGTTGGGGTTTTGCCATGACCGAGGTTGGAGCGTGGAAAGAAAGAGATTCGGATCCACTATTTGAGGCGCTTCGAGACCGGATTTTACTGCCCTTTACCGTCTCATCCACATAAAAATGTGCGTGTACAGAAGGGTTTTTTTGATGGGATTGACCATTCAAGGTGACTGAGCTTGAGTTTATGATTGCTTCAAGCAGCGGTTGTTCTTCTTCTTGTTTCTTTTGGGATGGGGGAGCCAATGGTACTGATGCAGTTAAAGTTGGTGCCACGCTTGGTTGGGGAGAGCTTGGGAGTGTCACGGGGCTATCCAATTCCTTGTCATTGAGAAGAGCCCCACCTGCCGGGATGGTTTCACGTTGGGTTGGTTGGGCTTCTCTGATGGAATTGGGGGTTGGGGACAATGGCGAGGCTTTATGAAGATGGTGACGGGAATGACTGCTGGTGTTTAATATCGAGGGGGGGGAAGGACACCTCAAGTTGGATATCGCAAGCACGGAGGGCGGGATGTCCTCGACGGGGGGTGCCACGAGCTGGATTGGTGGCTTCGGATCCGGCGCAGCCAAGTTGTCGTCGTCGTTGGTTGGGTCTGTCATGGAGTGTTGTAAAGAAAGTTTTTGAGCGCGAACGACAACGAATGAGCAAGCAAATGAGCAAACGAATGAGCGCAGCGAATTCGTTTGTGAGTCCTTTGCGAGGTGTTTGCGAGGTGTTTGCGAGGAGGTGTCTATAAGCTACCTAAGAATATATTAATAGTTGTTTGTAGTTGGTTTTCAATTTCTTGAGTCTTGTTGTAATGAATTGGTACGTAAAATTTAAACTGTAAATTGTACTTAAACTGTAAATTGTACGTAAACTGTTATACGTTGTTATGTAGGTAATTCCGTGTTAATCACCACTTGATGATCCTTATTACTCATTTTTAAATTCCACTCTAATACAAGTCACCTGATTAGAAGTGACATGTACATCTTCTTTTATTGAAAGCTTGTGTTGGAATACAAAAAGGCCGAGAATAAGGCAATGATTTTGATGTAGGAATGCAATGATTTTGATGTAGGAATGCAAGGCAATGATTTTGATGTTGGAATGCAAATAGGCTCACAAGGTTCTTTGAGGAAATTATTTCATCATGCATTGACAGTTTCTTAGGATCACCTGTGTCAAGGTCACGTACCCACAGATCACGTACCTACAGATCACGTACCCACAGATCACGTACCCAAAGATCACGTACCCAAAGATCACGTACCCAAATGATGACATCTATGCATAGATTTACATCATTTAATCTTACAAGCTCTGATCTTGAGCATAGGTTTTTGGAAACCTCTTAACTTGCTTTTCTCGCTAATGTGTCGCTATTCTTCTCTGGCAACTTCCTCGGTCACTTCTTCGGTCACTTCTCTTACAGACCAACCACTTCTCATACAATCAATATGCAATGGCACCAGAATTAACACCGCGATCGTCAGAGGTTGACGCATAACGTGCAGGAATGACACACAAAACAAAGCATTGACTGGGGGTTTTGAGTGAGATTGGATGAGTATGGCGAAGGTGCATGAGCATAGGCGTAGTACGTCTCCAAGGAGCTTCTAGGGGGTCTGCATTTAGAGGTTGGTATTAGCAAGGGGGTGTTGCGTGGAGGCTGAAAAGACTCTTGCCAGGTCACAATTATAATGAGGCCACAATTGTAATAAGGATTCAATTATCACGATCATTTACAGATGACAAATATCATTCAAAGGAAATCATAATTACTGCTTCAACTCAGTAATCAATTCGCTTATTTGCTTCCACTTGACAAGAATTATTATTCTTTGCTTTTTAGATAGTCTGTACATAGTCTTTACATATTCTTTGTTTCTATTATATCATATTATTCCTGAATCATATTCTCGTACCTTGTGCATTGTGCATCATCTTTACACTTATAACCACAGAATACGAAAACAAGGGGAGCGGAATTCCAGTGTAAAACTCAGCGAAACAACAGAACGAACAACCCGCCGAAGCGAGCATGTTTGTGAGTGGATGGATTTGTGCTTTGTAAGTGAGTGTAGGTGATTGTGGGTAATTGTGGGTGATTTTGGGTGATTGTGAGTGATTGTGAGTGATTGTGGGTGATTGTGGGTGATTGTGAGTGTTTGTGAGTGGTTTGAATTTGTGAATCGTTTGAGTAATTTGGAATGACTGAGCAAATTAGATTTTGATTTGACTGAAGATTTGGAGTTGATTGGATTAAGATTGGTTGATTGGACAAGTGTTGGTGAAAATAGCTGAGGGTGAGGAAGGTGCTGAAGGTGCTGAAGGTGCTCAAGGTGCTGAAGGTGGCTCAGAAAGCTCAACACAGCTCAACTCAATTCAACTCAATTCAACTCAATTCATCTTAATTAGACCTTATTCACAGCTCAGTTTATAAGATATTCTAACTATTCGCTTCGCTCATAAGTCGCTCCGCTCCACCACTCCTCCGCCCGCTTCCGTTCAAACACTCACTATTAAAAATTAACTATGAACTCGCTTCGCTCGTTCACTTCGCTCGTTCGCTCGTTCGCTGGTTCGTGTCCGCATTAACGACATACTGGCCTAGCGTTGTCAATCTATCCTCGATACTCCACTTCCCAACTTTGCATTATTGCGGTGCGGGTCTTGTTTTCTCACTCATTTGTGTTAATTGTTCGCGGTTGCAAATTACAAAAGCATGTCATACAACTCATCCAAAAGAGTCACCATCTGTCATTTCAGAACGTTTGCCATAAGCACCATCATAGCCACCACCGCCTTTCCTTTAGGATGGGATACTGGAACCATCACCAATCTTGTGAGTCATGGGGCGTTCCCGTATCAAAGCTTAACCCGGCTTGATGTTGGGGTGATTATCTCTTCGTTCATCTTGGGATGTTTAATTGGAAGTCTAACGTTAGCTCAGGTCAAAACCAACCTTAAAAGTCTTTTGTTTTGGAGTATTTTAATATACGCCATTGGTTCATTGATGGAAATAATCAGTTTAACGCTCATTCAAACCAGTTACTGGGGGTTTGTTGTTGGGCGGTTAATGTGTGGATACTCATGTGGAGTGTTATGTGTAGTGAGTCCATTGTATATGAATGAGCTCTTGTTGGATAATTTCAAGACGCGAGGACTTTACTTATCATTATGGCAAACCAACATCTGTTTGTATATGCTTTATGGGAGCATTTGTAATGTGATTTTCAAGGGTATGGGGTCTGGATACATTTACTTGATACAGATTTGTAAGATGGGATGGGCAATACTTCAAATGGTGATGATTTATTGGGTTCCACCATCATTGAAATATAATGTACTTTGTAATAAACCTCAAGAGGTTAGACAAAGTCTAGAATGTTATCTCTTTGATATGACCAACGAAGGCTTTGATAGTATTTGGCAATCTCTTTTGGTAAAGTACACTGGGAATAGTAATAATGTTATTGGAGTACTTAAGAATCGAAAGTTACATGGAACTTTGATTAAATGCTCAGTATTGATGATATTCCAACAGTTGACAGGTATCAACTACTTTTTTTACTATGGACCATTGATTTTTAATACTCCTAATGCCATGGTGGTGATGGGATCTGTAAACTTGGTTGGGGCAGTGACGAGCGGATTTGTAATTCCGTACTGCAATCACCGAGCCATGCTTATGACGGGGAGTGTTGTGATGGCATCGAGTATGATTATATATTCGAGCATTCAGAATGGATGGGGGAAGGTGATTTCCACGGGGATTTTTATCATGTCGTTTGCCATGTCCTGGGGGCCACTTTGTGGAATCATGAGTAATGGACTACTGAATAACAATGCGGGAGTTTCGTCTACAGCCATTGGGTTTGGATGGGTGACGAATTGGGTTGTTGCTATGGTTTCTCCGATTTGTATTGAAAGGTTTGGATCTGGATGTGGGTATGTGTTTGTTGTTTGGTTGGTTATTATGGGGGGGTTTGTTAAATTAAGTGAATTTACGAGCAACGAGCTCACGAGCAAAGCGAGTGAGCAAAGTACTCATGGGTAGAGCTTACTTCTTTGCTCGCGAGCAAAGCGAGTGAGCAAAGAACGAACGAGTGAAGAACGAACGAGTAAAGAACGAACAAGTGAAGAACTCACGAGTAAAGAACTCACGAGTAAAGAACTCACGAGTGAAGAGCTCACGAGTAAAGAGCTCACGAGTGAAGAGCTCACGAGTAAAGAACTCACGAGTGAAGAGCTCACGAGTGAAGAGCTCACGAGTAAAGAACTCACGAGTGAAGAACTCACGAGTAAAGAACGAACAAGTGAAGAACTCACGAGTAAAGAACTCAAGAACTCACGAGTAAGGAACTCCCGAATAAGGAACTCCCGAATAAGGAACTCCCGAGTAAAGAACTCACTAGTAAAGAACTCACTAGTAAAGAACTCCCGAGTAAACAAGTCACTAGTAAAGAACGTAAAGAACTCCCATGTAAACAACTCCCGAGTAAAGAAATCCCGAGTAAAGAACTCACGAGTAAAGAGCTCACGAGTAAAGAACTCACGAGTAAAGAACTCACTAGTAAAGAACGTAAACAACTCACAGGCAAAGAACTCACGAGTAAACAACTCACTAGTAAAGAACGTAAACAACTCCCGAGTGAACTTCTTGGTGAGTGCAAGTGCCTGATTTGCAACAAATCTCAACAAATCTCAACAATTTTTTGCAGCAAATATTGAATTGCAAGGGTGAAATTAAGCATTGTCCGTTTTATGGATAGTGAAAGTTAATGGATGAACTAATGATATAATAATGTACTCGTATAATCATTTACACGTATAATCAAGTAATCATGTACTCATGTAATCATGTAATCGTATACTCATGTACTCGTATAATCACATTATCAACAACGAATGAGTGAGAATCAATTGTTCAAGCTCGAAAAGATATTGCGTAAGAAGATCCATACTGCAATCAATACTGCAATCATACCACAATCAATCAATACTGCAATCAATCCATACTTCAATCATACTACAATCATACTACAATCAATCCATACTGCAATCATACTACAATCATACTAAAATCAATCCATACTGCAATCTATAGAGAGAACGATCAAGTATAATTGAATGGAAATTATAGACTTTAGTCACATAAGTACTTGACCGATTCTCACTCACTCGCTCCACTCGTAGTCACATAATTGACCGATTCTCACTCACTCGCTCCACTCGTAGTCACATAAATAATTGACCGATTCTCATTCACTCGCTACGCTCGTAGTCACATAATTGACCGATTCTCACTCACTCGCTCCACTCGTAGTCACATAAATAATTGACCGATTCTCACTCACTCGCTCCGCTCGTGAGTTCGCTCCACTCGTAGTCACATAAATAATTGACCGATTCTCACTCACTCGCTCCGCTCGTGAGTTCGTTCGTTCGCTCGTTGCTGTATAGGGGTGCTGTATGTTTAATTTTATTTTTATGCATGGTTTGAAAGAATATTTCACCAGTCTCTATTCTGGGATCTTGCTAGCTCCACCAGCAGTCTGCTTGATCGGTGCTTGGCACGAATTACACGTATTTTCGGGGTGATGATTTATTTTGTGTTCGGTGATTAGTCAAAGCAGTTCCACCCGGACCAGTGTCAGACTGGTTGGTTGGTGTAATTATCAGTTCAGTGTACATAAATGATTTTGCATAATTGTTCAGTGTACATAATTATGTACTATTGATTTTCAGTGTCAGTTGTCTATACTCGATGTCACTTTTACATTTAATGTCAGTATCAGGTTTCAATGTTTTAATGTCTATTCCACTGTCCATAATTGTTGACTGTCCATTTTGTCCACCATTGAATATTATTCAATTTTGTACAACGTTTGTTCCATTTTGTACAACGTTTGTTTCATTTTGTACAACGTTTGATTCAATTTGTATCACTTTAAAAATCTGGTTGTGTAATTTACAGGCAAAAGTTGCAATGTCAATTGGATTGCTGGTAACAAGAGGATTGAATAGAAAAAGGCCAAATAAATCCGATTCCAATGAATATATAATCAATAAATCATACAACACTTTATAATTACATTCATCGTTAGTAACCAACATCAACCCCCTTCCCCCTTTTTTCCCGCCAATGACACCCCACAGCTTTGTGTATGCATAAAAAGGTCTCTAATATAACTATAATGATATTTTTTACCGGAAGCTCCCAGTTGTCGTTCTGTATAAATAAACGGTTCGCGTATTATTTGTGTCAGCACATGGGATAAAAAGCCCACTTGTATATAAAGTACCACCGGTGCTTTTTTTTTTTTTTTTTTTTTTTTTTTTT
>JAKUAJ010000348.1:0-14416 GCA_030562865.1 Kodamaea lidongshanica (nom. inval.) | reverse complement strand
GTCATTGCTTTTATCGTCACTGTTGTTTTCTTCTTCCAGGTTATTCTCTTCTTCGTCATCATTCCCTTCACTTTTATCGCACCACCCATTCCACATTCCAGTCGTCACCACAAAAGAAAAGCACAGAAAAAATTCTCGGGCCAGGCACCCAAATTTTCTCTGCGCTTTTCCAAATGATTTCCTCCTACTCTTCTTCTTCAAGTCAACACATTTCTATTTGTTGCTCCTTGTTGTCTTTTTTTTTGGACCCACACCCTTATATCAAGCGTGTTTAGCTTATAAGGTTTTGAACAAGACTTTGTCAACTCAAAAACAAAAAAGAAAAGCTCCAGCAATTCTTCTTTCATCGCCATCTGGATTCATCCCAGCAAGAACCCCCATCTCACCAACCAACCAACCCCCCTTCCCGTATTCCCCACACAGTTGTCGGACTTAACAACTGAAGAAGAAGTCGAAGTCAAAGCATATCCGGTTATATTCATTTATACCTGGCGTTTATCCTTCGAAAGCAAAAACAAACCCCAAAAAACAAAAGTGGTATATAAAGGCGTTTTCAACCTGACACTTGAAGTTTCTGCTTGAATAAAACCTTACGAATTCCCAACGAGCTTTTCACTAAGTTATCGTTGCCACTTGTATTTGGAATCATGTACCAAACTCAAACCTACCACCACCACCACCCCAACCATCACCACCACTTTGCTGGTCAAGATTCAGCCTATTATCAAGGCTATTCTCAGCATCGCCATCAACGCCCTCATCAACATCAAAGACAACACAACTTTTTCGCAAACTACTCGGGCCCGGCGTACCCAATCCATGGCCAATTGATTCCTCAGCCTTCGCTTTTCGTACAAGCACCACCACCACCACCACCACCACATCAGTCCTTTGTGAATGGACTGGCATCCGAACATAATCCCACGGAAAACGTACATGTGAATGGGGGCATCAACCCTGTTTTACAATACGATTTGCGTCAAATGTCGGCCTTTTTAAGCTGGTGCACTTTTGGAATCTTGAAACAAACTCAAAGCCCAAGCATTGAATTTAGTAAATTGGTTGAATCGGTACTTTTCGCTACAAGGTTACCCAAATCAACCGTAATCATTGCCTTGGAATATATGAATCAGAGATCATCATCAACCAACATGTCACCAATTAAACAAATGACAGATAATGATATTTTCATCTTCTTTGTCGTATCATTAATCTTAGCTAATAAGTTTAATGATGACAACACCTTTACCAACAAATCTTGGTCAGGCGCAACAGGCTTACCTTTGCAATTGCTCAACGAACATGAAATCACGTGGTTGGACCAATGTAAATGGAACTTGAATGTAGTGAACTTTGAATCGAACATTTTAACCTTGGAACAATGTTGGAAATCATGGATGGAGAAGCGTGCCAACAATCATCTTGGTGTTTCTCCTGGTGTTCAATCACCATTGAATTCTGTGGGGGTGAAGACCCCTGTTGGAGGTCATTCACCTAATCAAGGATATAATTATCCATTATCATCGTCACCAATTGTTTATTATCATCAACAAGGTTCACAAGTTACACCTTCCCAAAATGTTGCACCCTCCCAAAATGTTGCACCCTCCCAACATGTTACACCCTCCCAACATGTTCCACCTTCCCAACCAGCACCACCTCAACATCAAACAACATACTATCCGGTGAATAGCATCCCATCATCACCAGTTTATGGAAGATCCAATGAAGGATTCTACTATCCTGCCCTGTCTCCATTGGCCTCGTCACCAATTTCGTATGAAAATGGAAACATTTGGAGCCAACATGCACCACCCAACATGTGGAACTACTCGGTACAACCTTCAACAACTTCCTACTACGTTCCAACCCAACCCCACTTTGCGTCCAACTTTAATAATGATCCGGCCATCCAATACGTGGGAAATTCAGTCACTATAGATGATAACTACAATCGTCCTTATAACACTGCAACAACACAACTGCGAGGATATGTGAATAATCAACATGGTTACGTTGGATACGCTAACCCGTATTACAACTACAACATGACCACGTGTTGAAAAATAGCAATAAAGACGTGGAAAGAAAAAAAAATATACTTCCCATTGGAAGCAAAAATTGTTTAAACTTTTTATTATTTTCTCCAAAGGCTTTCATAGCCTGATTTAATTTCAGAAAACTACAAAAACACGAAAAAACGCTTAAAAATTTACAAAAAATGATTCTTTATGTGGCCTAATATTTATTATTGGTTTTTTTGGAGGAAAGACAAGTAGCCTCCATAATTGTGGCACCCTTGGAGTTCCACACAATCTGAACGAAATTGTATTGAGGTTTTAGTTTTTTTTATCCTTATATATGTTATTGTTTTAGGGGTGTAGGCGAGAGAACGAACGAACGAGCGAAGCGAGTGAGTTCGTGAGTTCGTGAGTTCGTGAGTAGAGAAATTTGAGTGAGTAAGTGAGTGAGTAAGAGAGTGAGTAAGTGAGTGCGTGCGTGAGTAGCGAATTTTGAGTGAGTTCGTGAGTAGCGAAATTTGAGTGAGTAGCGAACTTTGAGTAAGTTCGTTCGTTCGTTCGTGAGTAGATGTTCACCATAATAGAAATGATATAGTAAGGTGAGGGCAAATAATAAGTTAATATTCAATCATGCTCATTTTATAACAATTTGAATTCATAGAGATTGTACTCATAGAGATTGTACTCATAGAGATTGTACTCATAGAGATTGTACTCGGAGATCGTACTCATAGAGATTGTACTCACAGAGATTGTACTCAGAGATCGTACTCATAGAGATTGTACTCATAGAGATCGTATTCATGGAAATCGTACTCATAGAGATTGTACTCAGAGATCCTACTCATAGAGATTGTACTCAGAGATCCTACTCATAGATATCGTACTCATTTACTCACTCACTCGTTTCGCTTGCCACTACTCAAAAACCATTCAGAAAAGTGACCTGAAATCTATTCTTTATCCATAAAATCTTGTTTAATCAAATCCATCATATACCATAAAATACTCAAAATTCTTTGTATTCAAGCACTTTGTAGTAAACATTTGTTGGTATTGAATCAATTTCGATATGAAGAAGTGCGAACGAGTGAGTGAGTGAGTAGCGAACTTTTATGATCTGAGGGTATGATTCTACGAAGTGTATGTATGATCTAAATATGATTCCACGAGTTATTTGTATGATCTGAATATGATTCCACGAGTTATTTGTATGATCCAACATTTCCATTCCATGAAGAGTGACAAAGTATACTCTCCTGACAACCTATTCTCAAAAAATCACCAAACTCATATTGGGGGTTTGTCAATCGTTATACTCAACTCACCAACATCTTATTACCATTACCGTGATTTTCACCATAATTTCATCTACATCTTCTCTCATGTACAATAGATTAATACACCAGCTGCGTAGGTTGCGACAAATTGTTATGAAGAAGCAGGTATGGAATCCAGAAAAAATGCAACAGTTTAATCAAGATCAATGTTATGTTTGGCAGAGATTAACTTAATGTCTGTTACAAGCTTTAGAACTTAAATAATGTTTATTGTTCGAGTTAGACCTCTTTATGCTGTATGGTTTGCAACCTATATAGTTGTCTCAAAGTGGCAATTTGTGTAGCTCGTCTAATAAACTTTCGTCTAATAACCTTAAACCTAGTTATTGTGGTCCGAGTCGTCTTGCACGTATGTGTAGTATATCGACCCTTGAGCGATGTATGCTCAACCTAACAATCAATATGTATGGGTTCGTCAAGAGTTACCTTTGACTATATATCAAATTACGGAAATCCAAACAAGGTCGATGTGTGTTCAAGTGTTTAAGCACGAGTGTAGTTTTATTCTGCGTATGTAAAATCACCACCAAATTTGGCCTGTGCAATCTGTTTGTATTGATGGATTTGATAGTTTATGTAATGTTTTGCAGATAATTTGCAATATTCAATTCATTTGACGCATCTGATGACATTGAGGAAGTAATGTAAACCAAAACATTATTAAAAGTGTGTAATGGTTCAAAGCCTCAAAGAAGAGAATATGAAGATATTTGATTGGACTTGGTGTTGAAGAATTAGTGTTGAATGTATAGATATAGTGTTGAACGTATAGAATTAGTATAGAGATAGAATTGAAAGTATACTCAATTCATGTTCAAATCATAATAGTTTATTTTCGAGTCATGGTGGCCACCTTTATTCTCTTTTCGCGGCCTCCAAAGACCACTCGCAGTCGATATTTGGTCACTTTGTCGTTCACTCCTCACTTGTTCTCTTTCGAAGCCAGGTATTGAAATTAAATCTGTAAAAACGTAATGGATGCAGTGTAGAGTTTATTGGGGACTTGAATTTATCTGATAATAATTAGATGTTCTTGTACGTTTGGTGATATCAAGACAGATGAACGAACGAACGAGCAAACGAACGAGCAAAGTGAGTGAGTGAGTTCGTGAGTGCGTGAGTGCGGGAATGAATAAGCGAGTTCGTTCGTTCGTTCGTTCGTTCGTGAGTAGCGAGCTCTAATGATTTGAGTACGACTGCTATGAATCAATACCGAGTACTGTTTATTCAATATCAAGTGCTATGAATATAACTAACCTGTTACATAAGTTCGCAGGAGTTATACACTTCGCTCCTTGATGACTGAAGAATGAAGTTTGATGATATTCAAATTATCTTTACAAGAGACAAATGTGCAGTCAAAATTGACATTTAGTGGTATTTCAATATCTTGGAGAGTGCAGTGAATTTCAAAAGTGTAGATATGGACAATTGAGACTCTTATCATAAACGTGTAATGTGTGTACAATCTTTATATTTAAGACAAACGAGCAAAGATTTGAGTGAGTTTAGTTGAAATGTAGAGTATTTTATTGATTGATCAGATATATTTGCTACTCACTTATAGTGCTGCGAAGCAGTACTATGAGTGCTTGATACGTACTCACTCACTCACTCACTCACTCATTCACTTCCTTCGCTTGTTCGCATCAATTCGCTACTCACTCACCAAATCGACATCACTATTTCATTAAAATGTCATAAACAAGTCAGTAATAAGTAAAAGCTTCAGCAGTTCTTTAGTTATGACGTGTATATATAATACTTTAAAGTTGAATACTGAAAGAGAACAATTATAAATCCAGGAAATAAACTACGAAGCAGTCGCACTCAAATGAGAATCCATTCGTCTGTCATTCGCAACACTATAGAATAATTACAGTCTTTGAAGAGTGAATGCAACAAAGCCAAAGATGAAACCATACGAGCGAAGCGATACGAGATAAACGATACGAGCGAAGCGAGTATGTGAATGTTATCATTTACCGAGTGTAAACTCATTTACCGAGTGTAAATGTTATCGTTCACCAAGTGTAAATGTTATCCTTTACCGAGTGAACCTTTCAAAGACCAGTACTCACTCACTCGGTCCGCTCATCAAAATAATCACTTGCAAAATATACAATAGCATAGATGGAATAAAGCAATGAAAGGTACTCTTTGATCAAAGAATTCGCTACTCACTCACTCATTCACTCGCACAGTATTCATGTCACATACCAATCTGAAACTGCTATTTTTGAATAACAATCTGAAAGTATCAAACTCGCTAACAAACGGGCAATCAAACTCGCTTACAAACTTGACAACTTGATTAAATTGACTAACTTTAGAGGTTAGCTCGTTCGCTCGTAATCATGAAGGTCCAACGAGCAAAGTGAGTATGAACATATATTATGTGCAGGTTTTTTATAGAGCTGGAACTTCTTGAAGGAGGTGAGGTATAGATGTCACCTAGTGTGCCCAAATGAAAAAGAAATACTGTAAACTGATATCAACTACAAAGATTTGACTAGATGTTGAGGCGCGACAGTTTCTTTGATTTAGGGATATTTGACAAAAAGTTCCCGTGGGTTGTTTATCTACCACGAGCGAAGCGAGTGATTTCGTCTGAATATTCTTCTGATCTGAATGGAGTGAGTGCGTGAGTGAGTGCGTGAGTGAGTAGCGAATTCTTTCAATTGAACGAACAAACTGGTGGGTATAAATTTGGGTTTAAGAGAATGTAGCGGGTGCTGTTAAGATTAGTCATAGAAGTCAAGTCATAGAAGTCATAGAAATCATAGAAGTCAAGTCATAGAAGTCATAGAAGTCATAGAAGTCATGCTATATATATGCCCGATTTGCCTATTATATCCCGGATTTCTAAAGTATAAGAAATCATGAGCGAAGCGAGTGATTTCGTCTGAATGTTCTTCTCGCTTTAATATTATTCTCTCGTACAGAAATCACCCGCTTCGCTCATGATTTCGTCTGAATGTTGAGCGAGTGAGTGATTGAATGAGTGAGTGCGTCAGTGAATGAGTGATTGAGTGATTGAGTGCGTGAGTGCGTGAGTGCGTGAGTAAATGAGTTCTTGAGGGGGACCTTAGAAAAATCACCAGAGTGAACAAAATGTCAAAGGGAGAGACCTTTGGAAATTTCGTCTTAATGTTCTTCTCTCATATAAAAATCACTCGCTTCGCTCATGATTTCGTCTGAATAGTCATAAACTTAAATTAAATCAAAGAACTCACTCACTCAGATGCATTGACTGAAGACTTTTATTCATAATGAGGTCGTTATTAATGGTATTTTACCCTTATATATACTAATGTAGGTTTGAATAGTGCACCAAATGTTGGTTTGCTTGATACAGTGTTTGGTTAGCGATTGAGATTTCATCGCACCGAGCCTGGTAACAGGTATGGCAATGAGACGCACCGAGCCCCACAGGTATGGCAATGAGACGCACCAAGGCAGAATACAGTAATGAAAAATCCTGGGAACTAGTCAGCTTGACTGTTCAAGGCCTTCGTATTTATTCTCCATCAGTGTCAATTTGCAACCAATAGAATTATACATAGTGACGGAAGAATCGTAGAATCAAGAGCTAAGATAGAAATGCTGGATCTCCTAATCTAAACTACCGACTCTGGAATGGCGCTCTCAGGAATCTACCAGCCTTACAATACAAGCAGCTTTAATACGAAAAGATAGGAATGTATTGACAAACGCACTATGACACAGCAACCAATATGATATGAGTTGAATGAAAACGAGCAGTCAGGGAAATGAATCATCTGAGAATTGCAAGGCTTAGTGTTTGGTGCACTCAAATTGGCACACCTAACATATCCAAGCAACCTGGGCAAAAGAAAAGCCATTATTGATATAGTAATTCCTTCAAGTGTATATAAAGCGTTTTCGGTATTGTATGAATTTAGATTTATAATAACAATAATGATGTGTTTACTGGCACATTTACTTACTGGCACATTTAATGGTTCATACACATCTACACTCTATACTTTGTTCAGTCAAAATATGTCAATCAACTACATACTTGAAAACTCTTACGCGTATCAAACGAGTTAAGCCTCGTTGAATTCAGCCTCCTCCTCGTCTTCCTCGTCATCCTCGTTGATGACACCCTGCTCTTGGGCCAATTTTTCAGCAGCTTTGGTAAAGTCGATGATTTTACCTCTTGTTCTTCTGCCTGTGGTGATGATGTTTGACTCGTCAATTTCCAACAAATCGTCATCACCATCATCTTCCTCGTCTGCCTCACGATCCAAAGCTTCATCATCCTCTTCGTCATCATCATCTTCGTCCTGGTTCTTTTTGGATTCCAGTGGTACGTCATCATCGTATTGTCTTCTTCTTCTTTTCTTTGACGATTTATCATCCTCACTGGACCTCTTTTTGGCTTCGGTGGACTCGGTCTTGGACTCGGTGGACTCGGTCTTCGAATCGGACTCTATCTTGGACTCGGTCTTGGAATCAAGTGCTTCATTCACCTCTTGACCATTCTCTTTGGATGCATCAACAGTCTCCACTGCTTCAACCTTATTTGTTTCCTCTTCAACAGACATTTGTATGAAATAATAAAAAACAAGCCTACAAGTGGAAAAAAATAAGCCCTCTAGAAGAAAATTAAGCTTCCATACAAGCTTCTACACCATAAAATCACCCTTATAATGGTACGTGAACCCCCGTTGTGAAAGATCCAACTAACATATTTAGTCTGCTCCTGTGTCAAGCAAAACGAGAATGTCTGATTTGATCAACTATCGTCTTCGCATATTGTTGGTGGATAACAGATACTTTGTCGGTACATTACTAGCTTTTGATAAGCATCTCAACTTGGTTTTGGCAGATACCGAGGAGTCCCGAGTGACAAAGAAGTCTAACGCAGAGTTGAGAAGAAATGGAGGTGGAAAACCGGTCTTTGATAAAAGAGCTTTGGGATTGCTAATCTTGAGAGGTGAACAGATTGTGAGTTTGAGTATTGAAAGTGCTCCAACTAGTGGTGTCAAGGCAAGAATAGGTTTGGATAAGGGAAAGGGTGTTGTTAGGCCTTTAAAGACTCCTCATAGTGTTAAAAAGTTACAGGGTCCATCAATAAAGGAGTGACCTAGAAAACGAGCGTAGGAAACGAGCGTAGCGAGTTTCACATGAGTTTGAATGAAACGAGCGTAGCGAGTTTCATTAGAGTTTGAATGCAAAAGCATCACAACGTTTACTGCAAAAGCATCACAACGTTTACTGCAAAAGCATCACAACGTTTACTGCACCAGCATCACAAAGTTAACTACACCAGCATCACAACGTTTACTGCAAAAGTATATCCATTTCAACTTTTATTGTACCAGCATATCACTTTTATTGCTGATACAATTCAACTGAAATTACACATTGCCAGTGTGTGTGAGTTTTTAAGATGATACAACATGTAAACTATGAGGTTTAGCTGTCACCACCAAAGTTTTGTGAGGAGCGAATTCATCATACATGTGAAGTGAATTGAATGAGTAGCGAGTTCATTCATACGAGCAAAGTAACATAAAACCAATACGATGATGAATTCAATACTAATTATATAATATAAATATTAAATCTACGATACTAGTCAACTTTTACGAGCGAAGCGAGGAAGTTAACCTTGAGAAAAAATGAAGGTAGGGACCTTTAAGAGCGAGAGGGGGGACCTTACGAGCGAAGGGAGGGACCTTTACGAGCGAAGCGAGTGAATAAGCGAGGAAGTTAACCTTGAGAAAATGAAGGGAGGGACCTTTGGAAAAGAAAATTCGTTCGTGAGTTCATTTTCGCTAATCACTCGCTTTGTTTAGAAGACTTCGCTACTCACTCAAAGAATTTACTGCTCAGACTTACTCACGAACTCACTCACTCACAGAATTTGCTGCTCATAGACTTACTCACTCACTCACTCGCTCACAGAATTTGCTGCTCATAGACTTACTCACTCACTCACTCGCTCACTCACTCACTCACTCACTCACTCACTCACTCACTCACTCACTCACTCACTCACTCACTCACTCACTCACTCACTCACTCACTCACTCACTCACTCACTCACTCACTCACTCACTCACTCACTCGCTTCGCTCGTTCGGTTCGCTCGTTCGGTTCGCTCGTTCGGTTCGCTATCTATAAAAGTGCAAGTTAACTAACAAGTTATTCCTAAATTTTATTCTCCTTCAGTTAAAGCAAATGTCTTAATGGTTTATTCAACGCTAAAAAGAGTTCAACTCTCGAGTGAGTCTTTGGTGTGAGATATTGGTATAGCTCGGAATGAGTACATTCAAAATGTGAGCGTGATATGACATTAACCTGTAGCAACAGTTGTAGACCCTTACCGCAATAATAATCATTAACTATAGCTTACAGAACTAACCAGTCACCTCAGCGATATGAACGACGGCAATGGCAGTCATGGGCATGTAATTTAATGGTTAACCTAATATTAAGCATTATATACCGCAAGCACTTATTCATAGCCACCACTGGACTTGAAAATTTGATAATATTGTATGAGAGATGTCATTTATAAGTTGATGTCTTTAGAGGTAAGTGTGACGAACGACCGAAGCGAATGAGTGAAAATACAAGAGAATGACAAAGTTGCTCTCGTGAGTGAAAATACAACCATCGACCCGGAAATAAACGTCTCCAATATACGTCTCCAATATACGTCTCCAATATACGTCTCCAATAAACATCTCCAATAAACATCTCCAATAAACATCTTCAATCAGATATATTGTTGTAGTTACAAATCAAATTTCGGTATACAGACATATACACCATTCATTTGTCTGGTTGATAAACTCTTGATAATCCTCTTTTTCATAACCAGCCATTACGTATCTTAACTATGGTGTGATATTACGCCTAATGTGTTGTGACGTGCAGAATGGAGGTGGTATACATTCATAGAAAACGTGTCAGTATATTCCTTTAATTCAAGTACCTTGAGGTCTACCTTGAGGTCTACTTTGAAGTCCCTGATACTAAAAAAGGCGTCAATCCGGAATCGAACCACATGATGTTACGCTTACAAAGCAGGCCCACTCACTCGACATTAAGTGTGTGAGATATTGTTATTCTCATATCATTCGTTGGCTGCGAAAAACGCATTCGAGCTAAAAACGAGCGAAGTGAGTGAGTGAGTGGGTGAGTGGGTGAGTGAGTGGGTGAGTGAGTGAGTGAGTGAGTGGGTGAGTGAGTGAGTGAGTGAGTGAGTGAGTGAGTGAGTGAGTGAGTGAGTGAGTGAGTGAGTGAGTGAGTTCGCTCGTTCGCTCGTTCGTTCGTGAGTGCGTACTTGAGTATTAAATAATCAGAATTCGCTACGAGCGCTCATTGGTTCAAATCATTGACATCATATTGACATCATTAACGTCATAGTCACGTCATATTGACATCATTAACGTCATTTTCTGAAGGAAAGAGAAACATTTGATGTAAAAGTGTCACTAAAAAATACTTTGAACCATTCAAGTAAATGAGTCTACTGTTTCAATTATACTCTTTAGGGATAATCAAATGGTGTAAAGTCTTTGTTTGTGGATAAGAGAATTTCAGGGAAAATGTTCAACTTGTTCAACTTGTTGTAGAGTACTTATTGTGCAGGGTGATGTAGAAGTGCAGGTTAAATCTTTACGAGCGAACGAGCGAACGAGCGAACGAGCGAAGCGAGTGAGTAATTGAGCAGTGATCTTTTTTGATTGAGCAGTGATCTTTTTTGATTGAGCAGTGATCTTTTTTGATTGAGCAGTGAACCTTTTTAATTGAGCAGTGAACCTTTTTGATTGAGCAGTGAACTTTGCGAATTCTTTTGATAGAACGAGTGTAAGCGTGATAAAGTTATAGGTGCTACCTGGTTAGGTGCAAGCGGTATTAACATATTATTAGGTTGATGGTGATTGAAGCTAGCAAATTAGGTGTCTTCTGTTATGATGATTTGGAATCAGCTGTCAGGTGGTGACTATATTGTGTGAGAGCGAGCACACGAGTGAGCACACGAACGAGCGAAGCGAGTGAGTGAGTGCGTGAGTGCGTGAGTGCGAGAGAGTGCGAGCGAGTGCGTGCCTGCCTGCATGAGTAAGTGAGAACAAACTCGCTTCGCTCGTTTGTACACATCAATCATTGATTGGTGCATTCCGAAAACCCACCCATATGAGCTGCTTCGGAATTGTGCGATATGACTTGTCATACCATAATAACAATATGGTCCGTATCGAATATATAGCTCGTGAGCTCGTGAGTGAGCAGTGAATTCTTAGCTCGTTCAATCCTCTTGAAATAATTTCTATGAATAACGAAGAAATCACACGATTCCTATATCTTGCAGCTCTGCTATAGACTTGCTGCCACAAACTTTCAACCGTACAACATTCTTCTATAACTACATATGAACCTTTAAACCCCATATCAAAAATTACTCGCAATATCACTGGCAATCTCACTGGCAATCTCACTGGCAATCTCACTGGCAATCTCACTCACTCGCTCCGTTCGTTCGCTCGTTCGCTTGGAATCAAAGACTTGACATGGTTAAATTGTACTAGTGATAACAGAGCAAACTGTCGTACTGAATACAGATCTTCATATCAACCTACCCACCTAATATATTACCGTACTCTCATGCACATCACATGTCACTCTCTACGCTTGGTTAATGCTGGTTGGTGAAAGATATCATGGAAAGGAACGATGATACAAATGGATAATGTTATAAAACACACATCTGAGAAAATGCGGTTAAAGAAGTTGGAAATGTCTGAAGGAGCAAACTAATGAGCGTAGAAAGGTCTGAACGATCTAACTAACGAGCTTAGTTGGCGTGTGAACGAGTTATCAACGACTCCAGAGCAATATCAGATTTTCCAACCTGTAATAATAATCAATTATTACAGGTTGCTAGACGTAGGTATCGCCAAAAAGGGAAACAAAAAGAAGCGGAGAATAGCCATCAGTCACACATAGTCATCACCACCAACGCTCGTTCTTTGTTTGTTCTTCGTTTCGCAGCCAATGCACAAAGTAGTCGAGCAAAGTGAGTGAGGAACGACCAAAGCGAGTGAGTGAGTAGTGAATTCTTTGAGTGAGCAATTCGTTTGAGTGAGCGATCCTTCTACTACGACTCTTTTGATTTGAATACAATAGCTACGATTTCAATGATGATTTCATAATTCAAAGCACCTCCACTTTTGTTCATCTCACCTCAAAATCATCATTAATAATCTTGTCTTAGCAGACATTATTGTAGTTGCACGTTCAAATCGCTTCATATAGTTATACGTTAGTGTTGATGTTCAGATTAACAAATTGGAAGAGAGAATAAGATGGAACTTGCTTCGCACGTTCGAGTTTGTGAGTAAAGTAATGTGAAACTGAAGAATGTAAATGTACATGATGACGAGCAAAGCGAGTGAGTGGGTGTGTGTGTGTGTGTGTGTGTGTGAAAAAATGAGTGAGTGAGTGAGGTGAGTGCGTGAGTGCGTGTGTGAGTGAGTGCGTGAGTGCGTGTGTGAGTGAGTGCGTGTGTGAGTGAGTGCGTGAGACTGAGTGAGTGCGTGAGTGCGTTCGTTCGCTTGTTCGTTCGCTTGTTCGTTCATTCGCTATATCAAAGACATCCAAGACATCAATGTTGATCATGTTGATCATCTTCCTACACATTACTTGCGCCATTTTTTATAGACATTATAATTCTAGCTAAACTTCACCCGTAGCCATGATAGAATCGTTTACTCACAGTAGCGTTGAGATAGTAGCGTTGATATTGATCAACAAATAACCCTGTTGATATAGTTGCGTTAATATAGTAGCGCTGATATAGTAGCTATATCATTTGATATAGCTCATTATTTGTAGCAGATATCACTGCTCCGCAGTGATGTTCGCTAACAACAATTTGAATTATTCTTACTCTTCTTCTCTTGTGGAGCTGGAGTCAAAGAGATGGTTGGACCACCAGCCGAAGGTTTGTTTGGGTTTGAATCCTTGGTATCCAATTGATGTTTACTAATCATTTCATAGATATTCTTTAACAACTGATGAAATGATAAATCAACGTTATCAGCAGATAAAGCAGAAGCTTCAGTAAATAATAAACTATTCTCATTGGCAAAGTTCTTAGCTTCATCAGTGGGTACAGCTCTTAAATGATCCAAATCAGATTTATTCCCCACAAGCTCAATAATAATGTTGGCATCCGCGTGATCCTTCAACTCTTTTAACCAACGAGACACAGATTCAAAACTTTCTGATTTTGTGATGTCATAAACAATAAGAGCTCCAAGGGCCCCTCTATAGTAAGCACTGGTGATGGCACGGTATCTCTCTTGGCCAGCAGTGTCCCAGATTTGTGCCTTGACTCTTTTCCCATCAACCTCAACGGTTCTAGTAGCAAATTCAACTCCGATCGTCGAACGTGATTCCAAGTTGAATTCATCTCTTGTGAAACGTGATAACAAGTTGGACTTGCCAACACCAGAATCTCCAATCAATACAATCTTGTACAAGTACTCGTAGTCATACGAGTAGTCATCGGTCTTCTCTGCCATCTCAATCTACTTTCTTTATCTGACACTTGGTTACTTGTTTTTTTTTTTTTCCCCTGCTGTCCAGATGTATTTTTGAAGCGAGCTGAGAGAGCCAGCGAAGCGAGACAGGGAAGTGAGGCAGAGAAGAGGGACAGGGAAGAGGGACAGTGAAGTGAATATTCGAGCTTGTAAGAGCTAATTTATATCTTTTTTGATGTTTATTTGATGTTTATTTTGATACCCTTCAGTCTTACTTGTATGGGTCCTGACTCGCTCATTTATTCTCTTATCAGGAACGAGCGAACGAGCGAAATCACGCACTCACACGTTCAGACTCACGCACGAACTCATTCAGACTCACGCACGAACTCACGTACTCGCTCACTCACTCACTCACTCACTCACTCACTCACTCACTCACTCACTCACTCACTCACTCACTCACTCACTCACTCACTCACTCACTCACTCACTCACTCACTCACTCACTCACTCACTCACTCAC
>JAKUAJ010000347.1:0-14739 GCA_030562865.1 Kodamaea lidongshanica (nom. inval.) | reverse complement strand
CGTTCGTTCGTTCGTTCGTTCGTTCGTTCGTTCGTTCGTTCGTTCGTTCGTTCGTTCGTTCGTTCGTTCGTTCGTTCGTTCGTTCGTTCGTTCGTTCGTTCGTTCGTTCGTTCGTTCGTTCGTTCGTTCGTTCGTTCGTTCGTTCGTTCGTTCGTTCGTTCGTTCGTTCGCTCGCTCGTTCGTTCGTTCGTTCGTGATTAGCGAATCTTTGACTGGCCAACTCACTGAGTAGCAAAATCAAGGGAACCGGGTGAGTGTGTAGCACTATTCGCTCAAGGTCTTACTCAATTATAATGCAATGGTACTACCAATAAGGTGTCGAATTAACCAGATTGTGCATGTCTTACAAAATAACAGGCATATGATGTAATTATCAAGGTGAACAGACAAGGGTAAAATGTATTATATAAGAATCATATGCTCTTGTATATATATTTCACTTATCAACCACGGTAGTTTGTTGTAGCTTAATGAAAACTCAAATTCATCACATGAATGAAATGGTTAACTCGATAACTCTTAAAATTGGACTGATTTACTTCTCGTCTTTTGTCGATAGTGATTGCAATCGATTTATGAGAATGCCTTTTGAATGCAATTTTAGGGACTTTGTATGTGAACTCGTACTGCGAAGCAGTACTGTGAGTGCGTGTATAGTATTTCAATTGAGTGAGACCTGGGACGAATAGTACTGCGAAGCAGTACTGTGAGTGCGTGTATAGTATTTAAATCGAGTGAAACCTGGGACGAATAGTACTGCGAAGCAGTACTGTGAGTGCGTGTATAGTATTTAAATCGAGTGAAACCTGGGACGAATAGTACTGCGAAGCAGTACTGTGAGTGCGTGTATAGTATTTAAATTGAGTGAAACCTGGGACGAATAGTACTGCGAAGCAGTACTGTGAGTGCGTGTATAGTATTTAAATCGAGTGAAACCTGGGACGAATAGTACTGCTTCGCAGCACTCAGCTCATGTATAGTATTTAAATTGAGTGAAATCTGGGACAAATAGTACAGCTTCGGAGCACTCAATAGGATTATGCTGCAAGGCCAAGTTGGGAGAACAAGCTGCAAAGACAAGACAACAAAAGCAGCGAAAAAAGCTCACTCACTCACTCATTCACAAACTATCATATAAAGTTAGCAAACAAGGCTCATACATTGTCTTGGATAGTGGTGCTTCAAACCACGTATTCAAAGATGCCAGTCTCTTAAACTCGGTTAAGGTTATTTCCGACCCCCCACAAATATGTGTTGCTGATAACACATTCCACGAACCTTCTCACGTTGGTCAAATGAAAATTACTGTTGGATCACAGAAAATTACAATTAATGATATTCTTATTGTTGAAGAATTTGCTTTCAACCTACTCAGTATAAAACAATTGATGGAGCAATTGGATGGAGGTATTACTTTCATATATAACGCTGTTCTCTTCCATAACTTCGAGGACAAAGTGTTATATAAAATAGGGGAATACCACCTCCAGATTGGTGTTTATTTGTTATTAAAGGAATTTATTCCTATGAATTTTAAAGAAGTTAAACGAAATCTCAATGAGTGGAACGAGCAAAACGAGCAAAACGAGTGAGTGCGTGAGTGCGTAAGTGGATCGAACAAACGAGTGAGTGCGTGGTTGAATGAACAGACCTGAGTGAGAGTACGATCGAACAAACAATTGCTTTGCTCGGTGATTAACAGTACACGCTTCGCTCGTCTTTCAGGAATAGCAAATGAAGAGTATACTATTCGTATACTATTAAAGGCTATGATCTCAGGTTTAGCATAATGTAGTGATTATGTGGAGAGTTGATAATGTGGAGAGCTGATAATGTGTACAGGGGTAACATATAAATGCCTACCGTTAATACGTACATTTGAATAAATATTATAAATTTTGTACTCACGAGCGAAGCGAGTGAGTGAGTGAGTTCGCTCAGGTGGTCTCTCATATAGTCGCTCACGTAATCGCTCACGTAATCGCTCATATAGTCGCTCATATAGTCGCTCATATAGTCGCTCATATAGTCGCTCACGTAATCGCTCACATAGTCGCTCATATAGTCGCTCATGTAGTCGCTCATATAGTCGCTCACGTAATCGCTCACGTAATCGCTCATATAGTCGCTCATATAGTCGCTCATATAGTCGCTCACGTAATCGCTCATATAGTCGCTCACATAATCACTCACATAATCGCTCACATAATCACTCACATAATCACTCACATAATCACTCACATAATCACTCACATAATCACTCACATAATCGCTCACATAATCACTCACATAATCACTCACATAGAAAGTGAAGATGGTCGCTTCGCTCCCATCTTCACTTATCACTCACATAGAAAGTGAAGATGGTCGCTTCGCTCCCTATCTTCACTTTCACTTTGTAAACCTCTTCAAAATCCTCTCAATCCCATCCATTCCCATCTCCAATACCCCCAATTCCGGCCCATAACTCAACCTCACATGATTATACCAAATCACATCCTCCAAACGACTTAAATTCTGCGGATTAATCAAAAAGAAAAACCCCGGAACAACAATCACCTTTTCGTGCAAGCATTCATGGAAAAACCCCAAGCCATTGCTTAATTTTCCCGGCAAGTGAGACAAGTTGAGCCACAAATAAAAGGTTGAGTTTGGGGTGTTTTTTTCGGTAAATGTGAAGCCCATTTTGGTTAACCGGTTCAAAACGTAGTCACGTTTCATTTTAAAGTGCATTTGTAATGCTTTCATCTCGGCGCGTACTTTCAAAGGTTCCAAGAAGTCAATGGCAGCGTATTGGAATGGAGCGTTGGATCCTCCATCCAAGTACGACCCTGCACTACTCAAGTTGTTGATGTATTCTTCTGGGCCCAAAATCCAGCATACACGCCATCCAGGTAAACGGAATGCTTTAGTAAGTCCATTCAATATAAGTACTGGGTCCTTATCCACGTCCTCAATGTATTCGGCACTTGAAATGGAGCTTCCCGTACACCCTTCATCGTAGTAATAATGAGAGTAAAATTCATCCATAATGAGAAGACAATGTTCCCGGCACATTTCATGTAATTTCTCAAGGTGGTCACGCAGCATGGCTCTTCCCGTGGGGTTTCTCGGGTTGGAGGTGAGGAGTGCGGAGACTCCACGCATCAATTCCTGCTTAATGATTTGAAGATGCATCTCATAATTATCTGACTCACTCAAGGGAACTGGGATTGGGGAGAAGTTTTTGAATAAGCTCAACATCTCAGCATAAGCAGTATAGTCTGGGAGAAAGAAACTCAAGTAGCAATCCAGGATAATGGAGGCAATCCGGGTAAGCCCAGCACGTCCTCCCGGTACTATACACACGTTTTTATACGTGTACTTTGACTTTTTATTCTCACGATACGTACAATTGTAATAGTTGGCAACCGCTTCACGCAAGTCGCGAACACCGGCCGTGGGGGCATACTCTTTAGAGTAATCGGGTACCGGAATTGAGGTTGGTCTTTTGAATGACCCCGGGATATTATCTCCGTGTTCAGGGGCACCTTGGCCCAAATTTGCCCAATCCTTATTATGCTCTGAGTCATAGCCATATTCAGTAGCACGTTCAGTCACCCAAAGCACCCCAGTAGACGATTGCTTTGTGTTCATGGCTGGCTTATGAATAGACTCATTAAACTTTGGTTTTGGGAATGGTACTGGTGAAGCCTCCTTACCTTTGGATAAACGTTGATTGAGGGACTCCTTAAAACGAGGGGGAGGAGTTGCTGATTTTTGGGAATTGAGAAGCTCCACTAGGGATGATGTGCTTCTTTTGAGGGATTCTGGGAGAGTGGATTCGAGACGTTGGAATTCACTTAGGGAGTCGGATGACATATTGGGGGGGTTGTGATAACGTGGGAGGTGGTGTGAGGTGGTGGGGTGGCGTGAGGGTAACGTGAGGAACCTGGGAGGTAACGTGAGAAACCTGGGAGGTAACGTGATATAGGGAGCGTGAGAGTAACGTGAGGATAACCTGGGAGGTAACGTGATATTGGGAGCGTGAGAGTAACGTGAGAGGTAACGTGAAAGGTAATGAGATATGCGTCAAGTATGGTAACGTGATGTATGTAACGTGATGAACGTGATGTACCTAACGTTAAACCTCCCTATCAACCTTGCCCACCTTATATATTAACCCAAAATCCGGCCCAATGTTCCTGGCTGGGAAATTGATTTTGTATAGCTATTAGATATGTTGAAGGAACGATTTTGCATTGTTATTTACATTGAATTAGGAGATTTACAACTCACAACTTTAAACGTGTTCTCTGAACGAACGAACGAGCGAACGAACGAGCGAACGAACGAACGAGCGAAGCGAGTGTGTGAGTGTGTGAGTGCGAGTGTGTGAGTGAGTGAGTGCGAGTGAGTGCGAGTGAGTGCGAGTGAGTGCGAGTGAGTGCGAGTGTGTGAGTGCGAGTGAGTGCGAGTGAGTGCGAGTGTGTGAGTGCGAGTGAGTGCGAGTGAGTGCGAGTGTGCGAGTGAGTGCGAGTGTGCGAGTGAGTGTGTGTGCGAGTGAGTGTGTGAGTGAGTGAGTGAGTGAGTGAGTGAGTGCGAGTGTGTGCGAGTGTGTGCGAGTGTGTGAGTGAGTGAGTGAGTGAGTAAGTGCGAGTGAGTGCGAGTGTGTGAGTGCGAGTGTGTGAGTGCGAGTGTGTGAGTGCGAGTGTGTGAGTGCGAGTGTGTGAGTGTGTGAGTGTGTGCGAGTGTGTGAGTGTGTGCGAGTGTGTGAGTGAGTAAGTGCGAGTAAGTGCGAGTGTGTGCGAGTGTGTGAACAAACTCGCTTCGCTCGTTTGTCTTTAACAACCAATGCAAAGCCCTAGAAATCATAGAATATAGATTATAGATCAGAGATCAGAGATCATACAGCTCACTCCCTCACTCACTCGCTTCGCTCGTTCGTTGGCTAGCGGCGCTTTGATTGGATCGTGCAAACTCACTTGGTGATACACAACCAAATTCATTTAGCTCAACTATGTGTAGGTATTCATACTACATGCACCATTTGCTCATTTTGTTCCTGGAGCATAGTGAAGAGTCGGTAGTTTACCATACGCCTCTTGACCAGTTAAAGTCAAAAATAAAACCATGAAAGAAACTATAGTATTGGAATTAACTCACATTTACGCACGAAAGAACGAAAGAACGAAAGAAAGAACGAACGAGTGAACGAACGAGCGAACGAGCGAACGAGCGAACGAGCGAGTGAAAGAGCGAACGAGCGAACGAGCGAGTGAAAGAGCGAACGAGCGAACGAGCGAGTGAAAGAGCGAACGAGCGAACGAGTGTTGGCTGTAAATTATCGCTCGTTGAATAGCGACAGAATTGATGATCCAAAGGTAGCCACAAAATTGATAATTGTGTGGGTTAGTTCCATCTTGGTAAAAATTCACCAGAGTTCCAAAGGGCCGTTTGGAATAATCACGAATCGTACGAGTGAAGCGAGTGCGTGAGTGAGTTCTTGTTAGCAGTGTAAAGTTATAGGCGCTGCCTGGTTAAAGGACAAGCGGTATTAACAAATTATTAGGTTGATGGAGTGGTGAAGCTGCTCATAAGTGCGAGTGAGTGCATGCTCATAAGTGCGAGTGAGTGAGTGCATGCTAATAAGTGCGAGTGAGTGAGTGAGATCAAACTCGCTTCGCTCGTGAGTGTATGCTAATAAGTGCGAGTGAGTGAGTGAGATCATACTCGCTTCGCTCGTGAGTGTATGCTAATAAGTGCGAGTGAGTGAGTGAGATCAAACTCGCTTCGCTCGTGAGTGTATGCTAATAAGTGCGAGCTCGTGAGTGAGAACAAACTCGCTTCGCTCGTTTGTGACTATACAGATGCATGTAAAAAGTGTCATTTCGTATAAATACAACACGTTAAACGACGATTGGATAATTAAATTGATATGGACAAAGTGATACGGTGTTGTGACGAGATGAAAATTTCAACTCTACGTTCATTACCAATCAAAAGGCCATGGATGACCCAGAAATTATTCCAGATTGAGAGTAAAGAAATGGTTATTTTCCATAATGATTCTTTGGAGGTTTCAATGAGCCTGAGACTGAGACTGAGCCTGAGACTGAGACTGAGACTGAGACTGAGACTGAGACTGAGAGAAAAAAGCTATTTTGCAGCAAAGATACAACGTACTTCCATACCCGCTACTCTCCACCTTGGTATCTCACTCAGAATATTCCACAGGCCATTTGTAATTGTACAAATCAATCATTGACATGCTGATTATATATTTTACTCTCAAATTGAAATTCCTGAACCTTGACCATAATGATTTAGACTCTGCGGGCGAAGCGGAGCAGAGAGAGAAGCAGCAAGAGAAGCAGCAAGTGGAGTAGCAAGTGGAGTAGCAAGTGGAGCAGCAAGTGGAGCAGCAAGTGAAGCAGCAAGTGAAGGAGCAAGTGAAGCAGCAAGTGAAGCAGCAAGTGAAGCAGCAAGTGAAGCAGCAAGTGAAGCAGCAAGTGAAGCAGAGAGAGAAGCGCTAAGTGAAGCAGAGAGAGAATCAGCAAGTGAAGCAGAAATAAACAGTGAGTCTGCTGTATTGTGAGTTCGCACTCACTCACTCACTCACTCACTCACTTGGCTCGTTCGTGCGAGATCCTTGAGAGTTCTCTAATACGAAAAACCTCACTCGCCATTCATTTTGATTTCTTACATCTTACATTTCATTATTGACTCAACTTTCGCCTTTACAGCTTGTGACTAATCTCCAGGTTTCCACTTTTGCATTCTTCGAATCCCCATACTCTTTAAAATAACTCACTGCTCCATGAAAATCTTCAACTCACTGCTCCATGAGAATCTTGGAAGTAACCTTAAAGACCCATACCGCGATAATGAACGGACGAGCGAAGCGAGTGAGTGAGTGGAACGTGCGAATTCTTTGATCGAGTGAGTGAGTGAGTAGCGAATTCCTTGATTTGAACGTGCGAACCAATTGAGTGACACACTCCTTGATTTGAACTTGCGAACCAAGTGAGTGACACACTCCTTGATTTGAACAAACTCGCTTCGCTCGTTCGTTCAGTCGCTCGTTCGTTCGTCGTACACTTTTATGATTTGAGAATACAGCACAAGTCTGCACAATAGTACAAATCCACCAAGCGCTCTCGGTCTGCTGCTAGCTCGCTTTGTTCACTAAATTAGGCGTAGGGTATTTACAAATCACTTGTAAACAACACAAGTTATACGGTGGTTGGTTCATGAGCTTAGTCAGAGTGCAAAATCAGTCAGTGCAAACTCGGTCAGAGTGCTTTAGAGGTTAGTTCTAAACGAACGAGCGGACGAACGAACGAACGAACGAGCGTAGCCCGAACTCACTCATCCACTCACCCACTCACTCACTTACTCACTCACTCGCTTCGCTCGTTCGTTCGTTCGTTCGTTCGCTCGTTCGCTCGTTCGCTCGTTAGTTCACATGATCTCGACTTTGTAATAAGTTTGCTAGTTAAGCCACATTCATTATTTCCATACGGACACACAAATAAGAATATTTGACAAGAATAACAAACATTTGTTCCATTTGTCACCTTTCCATCTCTTTGTCAATTCGTAGAGTTGAATTAATCGTAAGCTACATACACTAGATAATAACGTGAAGCATAGCGGTGGTGGTTTTCATTTGAACTCACGATTATTAAACTGACAGAATACTTTTTCGCATTACTGTTCTGCTTTGCTTATCATAACTCTATGCTCTTTGGGTGAAAGAATCATTGGCTCTTCATTCAGAGTACAACTCTTATATGGTCCTGCATATCAATAGTTCTCGCTTCACTCGTTCGAATCCGCACTCACTCACTCGAACGAACGAGCGAAGCGAGTGAGTGCGTGGGTGAGTGAGTGAGTGCGTGAGTGAGCTCTAATATAAGGCCTCTATTGTTATTGCGATGTTTAAAATTGTTCAAATCACTATAAGTTCTGGACTCTTTACTCGTTCGAATCCACACTCACTCACTCGCTTTGCTCGTTCGTTCGTTCGTTCGTTCGTTCGTTCGTTCGTTCGAACGTGGCCACCAACAGGGGTGTACCCTAGAGGTATGCCAGAGGTGTATTTCGGATTCACACTCATTATGCAAGCCTTTTGACTTTAATGCTTTTAAAAGTATAGTTAAATACATGTTTTTATCCTTACGTTAACCTTATTGTCAAGTTTTTGTGTGGTATTACAAGTGAGCAAACTCGCTTCGCTCCAAGGTCCTTTTATTTGATCATCTTATTCACTTTTATTTGAATCGTCACTTTCATTCTCAAAAGAGGAGCGAGTAGTGTAAATATATGTCACTCACAAAGGTACAAACGAGCGAAGCGAGTTTGTTTGAATCTACCGAATTTTCTACTCACGAACTCACCCACTCACGAACTCACCCACTGACGAACTCACTCACTTACTCACCCACTCACTCACTCACGCACTCACTCACCAACTCATTCCCAAACACTCACTTTGTCACAGAGCTAATGAAAGTACTTGCAAAGAAAAAGTGTGTAAATACTCTATGCATGAGCAAACTGCTGATTGTTAGACTTGACCTGTCATTGACTCCGATATGGATCTGAAAGTCCTTTGGTGATTGCGTGTATCTAAGCAAAGACATTTTTGGCTTATTCATATTGGAAGATTCATCTGAAAAAATTGAAAGGTATAGAAATAAGATTGGCTACAGTCAGTTGTTAGAGTTGCTACTCACTCACAAACGAGCAAAGCGAGTTTGACTCAAGGAGTTCGGTAGTTACTCACAAACGAGCAAAGCGAGTTTGACTCAAGGAGTTCGGTAGTTATTCACAAACGAGCAAAGCGAGTTTGACTCAAGGAGCTCGGTAGTTACTCACAAACGAGCAAAGCGAGTTTGACTCAAGGACTTCGGTAGTTACTCACAAACGAGCAAAGCGAGTTTGACTCAAGGAATTCGCTACTCAAATGTTTGCACTCACGAACTCAAAAGTTCGCTCCTCACTCACATGCCTCACATGCCTTCACTCACTCACTCACTCACAACTCACTCACAGACCATATGAATAAGAGTAAGATAATAAGAAGAGGTATTCAGGATTAGGTTAATAAGAAGAGCTATACGAGAGTAAGATTATATGAATAGCTATATATATGTATCTCACGAACGAGCGAACGAACGAGCGAGCGAACTCAATCACACACATTTACTTACGCACTCTCTCACGCACTCACTCACTCACTCACTCACTCACTCAATCTCACACATTTACTTACGCACTCTCTCACTCTCTCACTCGCACTCACTCAATCTCACTCATTTACTTACGCACAGTTTAGTTGAGCATACTTCGCTCAAGGGTCAATACTACACTTACGTGCAGGACGACTCGGACCACAATAACTAGGTTTAATGTTAGACGAAAGTTTTATTAGGCGAGCTACACCAATTTTCTCTTTGAAACAACTATGTAGGTTGCAAACCATACATAGGAACTATATAAAGAGGTCTAACTTGACCAATAAACATTAGTTTAGTTTTAAAGTTTGTACTAGACATAAAGTTGATCTTTGGCAAACGAACGAACGAACGAATGAACGAACGAACGAATGAACGAACGAACGAATGAACGAACGAACGAATGAACGAACGAGCGAACGAGCGAACGAGCGAACGAACGAGCGAGCGAACGAAATCACTTACTCACTCACTCAATCTCACACATTTACTCACGCACTCTCTCACGCACTCTCTCACTCTCTCACTCACTTACTCACTCGCTTCGCTCGTTCGCTCGTGCATTGAGCATAATTCCATCGGGAAGCTTCAAGAAAGCACCACCACTCTTTCCTTGTCTTCGGATGATGGCAATTTGAAGGGTATCAAGAGTGTTTCCAGAATAATGCTGCGAAGCAGCACTCTGAGTCAATCAGATAGATGATTAGAATTTGACGTATACTCCAGATAAGCGTCATTTTCTGCAGTTTTCTATGTCTTTATTTTCTGCAGATTTCTATGTCTTCATTCTCTGTACATTCAGTGCTCTTCGAATGAAGCGAACAAGCAAAGTTAACAAGCGAAGCCAACGATTCAACTAATTTTTTTAGTCCCTCCCTTTTGGACTCTTTATTATTCTCAAGGTAGGTCCTTTGGAACTCTGGTTAATTTTCTCAAGATACTCATAAACTCACTCATGTACTCACGCACACTCACACTCACACTCACGAACTCACGAACTCACGAACTCACGAACTCACGCACTCTCTCACTCTCTCACTCTCTCACACACTCTCTCACTCTCACTCTCTCACGCACTCACGAACTCTCTCACTCTCTCACGCACTCTTTCACTCTCTCACGAACTCACGAACTCACGAACTCACGCACTCACTCTCTCTCTCACTCTCTCTCTCTCTCTCACGCACTCTCTGACTCTCTCACGCACTCTCTCACTCTCTCTCTCACGCACTCACGCACTCTCTCACTCACTCACTCACTCACTCACGCACTCTCTCACTCACTCTCTCACTCTCTCACTATTTCACTCTCTCTCACGCACTCTCTCAATCTCTCACTCTCTCACTCTCTCACTCTCTCACTCTCTCACGCACTCACGCACTCACGCACTCACGCACTCACTCGCTTCGCTCGTTCGCTCGTTCGCTCGTTCGTTCGTTCGTTCGTTCGTTCGTTCGTTCGTTCGTTCGTTCGTTCGTTCGTTCGTTCGTTCGTTCGTTCGTTCACTCGCCAGTCATATGCACACCCTCATCCAAACTCTATGCAAACTTGACAGCTACACAATCAAAAGTCCATACGTTTGTATTGTACGGCAATAAATTCACTTTTCCACACACTAAACCTAACAAACGCCGTAAAGTGCTCCCCACAACTTTTCGGAATTAATTCATGGAGCCCACAATAGTTTTGTGATATACCAACTTTGTGTAATATTATGTGCCATGTCAAGTGTAATATTGCAGTGTAATGTCAAGTGTAATGTATATTGTAATGTATAGTGTAATGTTACAGTGTAATGTATAGTGTAATGTATAGTGTAATGCTACAGTGTAATGGAGTTGTGAATGCAGTAGATGTGAATGCATGAGATGTACAATGATTACACTAGTGGGGTAATAAAGCTTGAGATAGATGCAATTTTAACAGATCTCTGTTGAGTCTTGACAAACGAGCGAAGCGAGTTTGTGAGTGAGTGAGTGAGTGAGTGAGTGAGTGAGTGAGTTTGGAGTGAGTTAGCTCGTTTGTGAGTTCGTACTACACTATATACACCACACTACACTATACATTCACTATACGCTATATACACTACACTACATACATTACTATATATACACTACATATATTACTATATACGCTATATACACTACACTACATACACCAAACTACACTATATACACTACATACTCTACACTACATACACCAAACTACACTATATACACCACATACTCTACACCCCTATACACTATATACTCTACATACTCTACACTTTATACACTTTATACACTACACTAAATTTCACTACATACTCTACACCATACTCTACATACTCTACACCATACTCTACATACTCTACATTACCTTCACTATATGCACTACACAATACACTACACCATACACACCCACACCCACACCCACACCCACACTTTGGTCCAAAGCCTCCGCACACAAAAAAGGAATTATTGCAAGCGGGGTGCAAATGCCATATGGAGTCTATTTGTTGGAGTGTTGACTGTATGTATTTATACTAAAGATGTAAAGGTGGAGGTGTGGCGGTGTGGAGGTGTGGATGGAACAAACGAATGAGCTCACGAACTCACGAACTCACGAACTCGCTTCGCTCGTTCGTTCGCTCGTTCGTTCGTTCGTTCGTTCGCTCGAAATACGTCAAACTTTTGTGGCGTCTCTCTTCAACGATACCCACACTCAATTTGAGGGGATATTTTCGGTGATTTTGTACTAGATGGCAATGACATTTACGACCACGCCAAGACCCGTAAGGCACTATATATAGATGGGAAGCCCCCTTGCAAAATTTCACTATATGGGACAAGACGTATCTAAAGTTACGAGAAATCAATCGCATACATTATTAAATGAACACTTTGATAAACATAGATATGGGCCTCTGACCTTTTGTTTATCACCAATCACATCCAATGATCTGAATGAATTGACAAAGAATGTATCATTGGATGGACAATTAGAAGGTATACATGACCAACATGACCAACATGTCCAACTTGTTGGACATGTTGAACACATTAATGAACATATTAATGAACAAATTAATGAACGTGTTCAACACGCTCAACACATTCATCACATTCATCACATCCATCACACTAATCAATTATATGACATTAATCAACACGTTCACGTTGATCAAATGTTATTGAATAAAGCCAAAACTCAGGGTTCATTTATATTGGACCCCTTAATTTTAAATGAGGGGAAAAATAATTATATATCGGATTCGGGGTTATCAGATGACGTATCAGATGTATCAATGAATGATGTATCATTAAATGATATATCATTGGATACAAAAACTGATACATTGAATACCAAAAACGATAATCAATCACCACTTTTGGCACTACCATTAGAAATCTTATATCGTATAGTGGAATTGGTTTATTACGATGAAAATACAGCTAGTATCAATTCAAATCTAGAATCCTTCTCAAATACAATACCATTATTGAGTAAAAAAATCAATCAAATTGCATTATGTTTTCTTTATAAATATGCCATATTCAATCGACCTCATTCATTTGACAAGTTTCTTGTTAATCTTAGCAAAAATTATAAGATTGGTCGATATGTTGAATATATGGACTTTTCTCAATTCTCATCGATTGGATTGGGTAGAACTGGACGAATGAATATGGAGATTCAAATGGTTACAAGCTCAACAATTAGTAAACTGCTTCTGCTTACGCCATTTTTGTTGGAATTTCTCGCTAGTGAAAACATTCAAGATGACATTTCGGTGGATGTCTTGGATCATTTATTTAATAAACTTGAAAAGATTCAAGCATTGGACTTTTGTGGTGCACTGCTGGAATCATTTGTCATTGCATTTAGTCATTTAAATATCGAAAATGACTTGTTTGATTTAACCAAATTATCATTACATGATTGTTCATCATTACCAGTTGATGTATATTCAAAAATCTTACCAAAATTGGTTAACCTTAGACGTTTGGATTTAAATCATACATCAATTACATCTTCAGCATTATATAAAAGTTTAGCTCCAAGTGCTAAATTAACTCATTTATCCTTGGCAAGATGTTCCAAGTTAACAACCAAAGATTTAATCTTTTTATTAACTCAACATCCAGCAATCAATGGTGGTTATCTAAAATGGTTAAACTTACAGATTGATTTAAATGTGGTACTGCCGCTAAGTGACGTTTATCTTTTATATACATTACGTCATTTGAATGCTCCAAACCTTGAATATTTAAACTTGGGAGGTATGCCAATAAATCAAAAATGTTTACTGATTATTAAGATTAAATTCCCCAAATTGGTTTCTTTTTCAATGGCTCATGCTAATGTTTCTTATGATGATTTGTTGCTTTTCTTGAAAGATTCCAATCATTTGGAGTTTTTAGATTGTACTGGAGTTAAATCGTTAAGTAAGTTCAATTTAATCAACTTGCTTAGAATTAACTATGGGTCAAGCTTACGTGCAATTGAATATGATTATAAAATTCTTTATGAAATTACATCAAGAGGTGATTACTTGAAAATTGACAAGATTCAAACTAGTTTTCTTGATCCAGTGCTGGCTCCAATGGTTTGGAAATTCTATGATAATGAAGGTCGTCGTGCTTGGATTTATAAGATGGATCCAAAAGATCCAAAAGCAAAGAGTATCTTGAATGGAGTTTCAAATAAGTCGTTACTGTCTAATTTGGTTTATTATGACTTGGAAACGGGTGAAAAGGTTATTCATCAAGAGAAGAAGCCGGACTTTTTGAAATATGCCCTGAGAAAGATTAATTGTCTGATTGGTTATCATAATTTGAAGAGTGCAAAGAAGGCAATCAAGAGGAATTATATGGAGCCGGTTTGGCCGGTTGAATTTAGTCAACGGGGAATCTATAATTATTATTCCTTGAATGTGAAGTAGAGAGGGGTGGGAGGGGAATAATGAGATAATCATAGTTGGGTCAAATAGAATTAATAAAGAGTTGTTAAAGGTGATGATTGATTGGATTGTAGAGGACTGGAGCGAAGCGACCAAACAGATGCATAAACTGCTGCGAAGCAGCACTGGAGCGAAGCGACTTTGAACTTGCCAATAACTGCTGCGAAGCAGCTCTGGAGCGAAGCGACCTAAAAGATGCAAAACTGCTGCGAAGCAGCACTGGAGCGAAGCGACCTAACAATTGCAAAAACTGCTGCGAAGCGACTGGAGCGAAGCGACCTAACAGATGCAAAAACTGCTGCGAAGCAGCACTGGAGCGAAGCGACCTAACAGATGTATAAACTGCTGCGAAGCAGCACTGGAGCGAAGCGACTGGAGCGAAGCGACTGGAGCGAAGCGACTGGAGCGAAGCGACTGGAGCGAAGCGACTATAATATTCAAGGTGACTGGAGCGAAGCGACTATAATATTCAAGGTGACTGCTGCGAAGCAGCTCTGGAGCGAAGCGACCTAACAGATGCATAAACTGCTGCAAAGCAGCTCTGGAGCGAAGCGACCTAACAGCTGCATAAACTGC
>JAKUAJ010000346.1:0-14927 GCA_030562865.1 Kodamaea lidongshanica (nom. inval.) | reverse complement strand
AACACACTACACTATTCATAGTAATGCTTCGCAGCACTATTCATTCAAAACAAACTACACTATTCATAGTACTGCTTCGCAGCACTATGGTATCCATACCGATGCTCTTTTCATTATCGTCTTCTCTAACCATCTCCTACATCTCTATATAAACAAAAGGCTTGTCAAGCGGATTTTAATCATCACCTTTTCTTATTCACCTCACACCTTCTTCACATAACTAGAATCAATGTATTGGTTTGTACTGTTGAAGGAGACTTGGACATTGATGAGTAGCATTGTGATTTATCGGACATTGACTGTTCACTCGATTCGCACATTGACTGTTCACTCGATTCGCACATTGACTGTTCACTTGATTCGCACATTGACTGTTCACTCGATTCGCACATTGACTGTTCACTTGATTCGCACATTGACTGTTCACTCGATTCGCACATTGACTGTTCAGTGGATTCGCACATTGACTGTTCACTCGATTCGCACATTGACTGCTTGTTCACTCGATTCGCACATTGATTTCGTTTATTCCCTCGCTTCATTCCCTCGCTTCATTCACTCGCTTCATTCACTCCCTTCATTCACTCGCTTCATTCACTCCCTTCATTCACTCGCTTCATTCACTCCCTTCATTCACTCGCTTCATTCACTCGCTTCGTTCACTCGCTACGCTCGTTCTCTTTGCTCGTTTGCTCGCTATATCGCAATCACCAAAATCAACAAAACACACAACACAACCGCCAAAATACCAATACACCAGTTACTAGCACTCTCCTTATTCTTCTCAATTACATGATTCACCCTCTTCATACCTCTCAGCAACTTTGAGGAAACGTGGTCCAATTCCCCATCCAAATCATCCAACATCATACCCTGTTCTTCAAGCTCCAGTCCAACCATTTGTGCTTGTCTATTGAGATTTTGCATGGTCTCGTGAATCGAGTCCAACTGCAAGTCTTGCTGCTGGATTAATTGCTGCTCCTGGAGGTTAATCTCCGAACGGGACACCTGATCCAAGAAGGGGTTTTCAGTGTCATGACTAATGCGATTGGACATTGAGGTTACTGGGCGAGGTTTTCTCTGCCAAGTTGTCTCTATATCTGTAATCTTCAGTTTGAGTTCCGTTAAAACCTCTCGCCGCGATACCAAATCTTGCTTTTGAAGTCCAAACTTACTGGGCTGTTGCTCACTAACCATTAGTGCTTGCTCGAGATCCTTATAAATCTCCTGCAATTCTTGCATGTTGTTTGTAAAGTCGAGCTGAAGGTTGTGGGTATTGGGGTCGTTCAGTGAGACAATCCCCTGGAGTGTCTTTACCGTACTCCATGCGTCCTGTTGGACCTCATGAAACGGATCCATTTCCTAGATTTTTGAGTGTTTTGTTCGGGATTCCAATAATGAGTGAGGGGGGGTCTTAGTATCAGCGAGAGTGTACAGTTATTAGATGTGACAAATTAGATGTGAATATGTCGATATATTGTTGTAAGGCAACTGAATGTCCTATAACTTGTAGTGCTAATTATTGGTATTTTCTTTAGTGTTTCATATATCCTATATTGCTAATATATCACTATAGTATATCACATATCAGTATATTGCTAATCATATCACATATCACATATGACTATAGTACATCACATGAATCACATATCACATATAACTATAGTATATCACATTAATCACTATAGTGTTTATAGTGTACAGATTTCCATATAATCTCCTCCTCAATCCTAGCTCACTTTAATAATGGAACATACCTTTAAAGACCCGTACCGCAATAATGGAACTTACGCATGCACGCACACACTCACTACTCACGAACGAACGAACGAACGAACGAACGAACGAACGAACGAACGAACGAACGAACGAACGAACGAAAGAACGAACTCACTACCCACTACTCACTACTCACGAACTCACGAACTCACTACTCACGAACTCACGAATTTACTCACTCACGAACTCACTCACGAACTCACTCACGAACTCACTCACTCGCTTCGCTCGTTTGTTCGCTCGTTTGTTCGCTCGTTCGCTCGCTCGCTCACTCCCCATAATGAGCGAAATCAAGAAAGAAGAATCCAGAGAAGCTTCTGTTGAATACGCCTCCGAGGCCTTTGCACCGCCTGAATCGTCCGTCCCCGTTCACGAAATGGTTGGTGGATCCACCATACGTCAGTATTTGAACAAGAACTTGACCCTGGACTTGTTGGATGGCTTGCGGGAGGTTGGAAGGGTCAAACCCCAGGATCCATTGGAGTATTTAGGTGAGTTCTTATTGAAGCGCTCAAAAGAGAAGAAGGAGTTATAAGGCAATTGACTAAGCTATCTCCTGGGGTGGTTACATTTTGTCAAGTAACATGGCTTGAGTTTTAGTAACATGGCTCCACACTCATGGTGCAACGTTCAAAGCATGTGATTACTTGATCATTGCGCTGATTATTCAATCAAAGCTGGATATTCTTAACTAAGCAATCCAGAGTATATAATGAATACTTTAAGTATAGTGGCTTTTTGGTATTTTTGGTGCATAGGTTGAACGAAAGCATTTCAATGGAAAGTTAAGTTTTGCGGTTCGTATTGATTGAGGGGGAGGTATGAATGTCATGATTGTATGATGTGGATATGTTGGTATGAGGATATGATGTGGATGTGCTGGTATAGTATGATGGTATGCTAGTATGATGGTATGCTGGTATGCTGGTATGCTGGTATGCTGGTATGCTGGTATGCTGGTATGCTGGTATGCTGGTATGCTGGTATGCTGGTATGCTGGTATGATGGTATGCTGGTATGATGGTATGCTGGTATGATATGAATATGCTAGTATGATGCTGATATGATGCTGATATGATGCTGATATGATGCTGATATGATGCTGATATGATGCTGATGTGATGCTGATATAATCTGGATATGATGTCAATATCTTGTCTATATACATCTATATGTCTTTATATGCTAAGCGAGTATTATAGTTGCAAATATCACAACTCCCTCACTCGCTTGGCTCGTTCACCTGTCTCTGTCACTCACTCATTTGAAGGAGGTCCCAATTGACTTAATAGATGATTTATTGCAACCATCATTTTACTCAACAGAACTCAGACTTGCAGTACCAATGTGGCGGATGCGTCTGCAAAAATGAGCTTTGTATTTGCTATGAAGGTTTTGTATTTCAATAATGGAGATGGTGATATATATGAAGATTAAGATATGAGGAATAAGATTGGGAGATATGGAGATGTTGCTCATTCAAGCTAACAATGTGTGTGACGTACGAACGAACGAACGAACGAACGAACGAGCGAACGAGCGAACGAACGAGCGAGCGAGAGAGCGAAGCGAGTGAGTGCGTGAGTGAGTGAGTGAGTGCGTGAGTGAGTGAATGAGTGCGTGAGTGCGTGAGTGCGTGAATGAGTGAGTTAGTCGAACGAGCAAAGTGAGTTAGTCGAACAAGCAAAGCGAGTTCGTGCGTGAATGAGTGAGCGAGTACCTGAGTAAGCGACCTTGAGAAAATTTCACCAGACTCCCATAGGAAGGTTTCGCTCAGTCATTAATCAATAAATTCGCTACTAACGAACGAACGAACGAACGAACGAGCGAACGAACGAACGAGCGAACTCATTCAGTCAGTTAGTTAGTCATCCAGTCAGTCAGTCAGTCAGTCAGTCAGTCAGTCAGTCAGTCAGTCAGTCAGTCACTAACGAACCTACTCACTCATTCACTCACTCACTCACGCACTCACTTGTTCGTTCTCACTCACTCACTCACTCACTCACGAACTCACTCACTCACCCACTCACTCACTCGCTTCGCTTCGCTCCTTTGGTTGTTTCAGGAACTTTTCTGGTAATACTCATCCATCTCTTCTTACATGGGAATTCTCAACCTGATATGTAACTTGTGTTTTATAGATTTGCAACTACATGCAAATGCTATAAGTGGGATAAGAAAAGTCGAGCGAACGAGCGAACGAGCGAACGAGCGAGCAAACGAGCGAAGCGAGTTCGCGAGTGAGTGAGTGAGTGAGTGAGTGAGTGAGTGAGTGAGTGAGTGAGTGAGTGAGAACAAACTCGCTTCGCTCGAACAACGCTTCGCTCGAACAACGCTTCGCTCGAACAACGCTTCGCTCGAACAACGCTTCGCTCGAACAACGCTTCGCTCGAACAACGCTTCGCTCGAACAACGCTTCGCTCGAACAACGCTTCGCTCGAACAACGCTTCGCTCGAACAACGCTTCGCTCGAACAACGCTTCGCTCGAAAAACGCTTCGCGAACAACGCTTCGCTTGAGCAAACGAGCAAAGGTCTTTGTATGTTTGCAATGAATAAGGCAAGAGAGTATTGATGTAGGGAGCTATTTTAGTCAAAGGTTTAATACATTATTGCGGTAGGGGTCTTTAGAGGTTTGATCCATTATTTAGTATGGGTTTTAAGTAAATGCAAAGTTGGTGGGCGAGTAAGGGAAGTTGGCGGATGAGTAAGAGAAGTTGGCGGATGAGTGTGATATGTTGGTGGGCGATTGCGATAAGTTGGCAGATGAGTGCGATAAGTTGGCGGATAAAAGCTGTGCAGAGTAGATTACGGGAATAAGCTCTTTAAATTAATGTCACGAACGAACGAACGAACGAATAGTGCTTGATACTCACGCAGTCACTCACGAATAATGCTGCGAAGCAGTACTATAAGTGCTTGATACTCACGCACAAACTACGAACCAACGAACAAACGATGTATAGTGCTGCGAAGCACTCACCTTCGCTCGTGGGTTAGGTTGTTAACCAAAGAAAATCATCTACAAACATCTTACTGTAAACCTGAATTGACATTTGTTTGTTGCTCGTTGGTCAGAGTCACAAACAAGACTCGATAGTGTAGGCTTCTTGGAACTCACTCACATGATACATTGGAACGAACGAACGAACGAGCGAAGCGAGTGCGTGAGTTCGTGCGTGAGTTTGTGAGTTTGTGAGTTTGTGAGTTTGTGAGTTCGTGAGTGGGTTCGTGAGTTCGTGAGTGCAAAAGTTGAGAATTCCCAAGGGTCCCCCCTTGAGATTTTGTTGCAAAAGTTGAGAATTCGTACCAAGTAACGAGCGAAGTGAGTGAGTTGGTGAGTTGGTGAGAAGCGAACGAGTGCTTGGAAGGAGTACTGTGTAAGGTTGACGAATAGTGCTGCGAATAGTGCTGCGAATAGTGCTGCGAATAGTGCTTTGAAGCTGTACTGTGGATGTGTAAAGTTGACAAACCCGCTTCGAAGCAGTACTACAAATGCATATGTGGTATTCTAGTTGAGTGATCCTTGGACGAATAGAGCTGGATCGTTCGTAATAAAAGAATTTGCTGCTCACGCAGTCGGTTCGCTTGATTGTATTGAAAGCATTCGCAGCCACTCAGTTGGTTCGCTTGCACGTATAAACGAATTTGCTACTCACGAACGAACGAACGAACGAACGAACGAACGAACGAACGAACGAACGAACGAACGAGCGAGCTCAGTCATTCAGTTAGTTAGTTAGTCATTCAGTCACTCACTCAGTCACTCAGTCAGTCACTCAGTCAGTCACTCAGTCAGTCACTCAGTCAGTCACTCAGTCAGTCACTCAGTCAGTCACTCAGTCAGTCACTCAGTCAGTCACTCACACTCCCTCACTCACACTCCCTCACTCACACTCCCTCACTCACACTCCCTCACTCACACTCCCTCACTCATTCACTCACTCCCTTACTCACTCACTAAACCACTCACTCACTCACTCACTCACTCAATCACTCATTCGCTTCGCTCATTCGCTACTCCCTCACTCACTCAAAAATTCACTCCCACTCATTCAGAAAAGTGATTACTGTCAAGCATGAGTTTACAGGTGTTCATTATTCAGGTGATAGAAATCCTTTCAGTCAACACTTGTTTGTAAGCAGTTTAAAGTGTCCCCATTCCATACAAAGCTCTTGCACATAATCGAGATGCGACAACAATCATATAATTGCTCTGACTAACCCAAATTTCAAGTCTAAGCGTGAAGCAAGTGGACACTGAACTGCAAGTGGACACTGAACTGCAAGTGGACACAGAACTCTGTAGTTTCGAGCAAGTAGAACGGCATAAACGGGATCCAACTTATTAAATATTCTAATACAGCTCAACTGAGCATTTTGTTTCACATAAAGTACTTGCAACCATATCGAGAAATCACCACCAGCTGAGATTATTTTATTATCAGCATCGTCGTCAAAGTTAACAAATGTTCACTTTCAGTTAATCAATTAACAAGATTATTTAATACAATATCAGCTTTGTTTGACGATTTTTGGGCCAAACAACCAGAGTAATAGTGTAATGAATCGGCTGTGAGTTTTACATTGATTGTTACATAGCTTACGGGTAGTTCCTCAATAAGATAAAACCACAAACGTAGTATTGTCCACAGACATTAATAAAGCAATAGTGCTGTAAAGCATATTACCGAAGAATGTACGAGCGAAGCGAAGCGAGTGAGTGAGCGAGTGAGTGAGCGAGTGAGTGGGTGGGTGAGTGAGTGGGTGAGTGAGTGACACACTTCTTGAATAATCCGGAAGAAGCCCACAAAACAGCAATATCATTGGAAATAGAGTGCTATCTAAAACCACAATCAGCAGTCAGTCAGTCAGTTAGTCAGTCAGTCAGTTAGTCAGTCAGTCAGTCAGTCAGTTAGTCAGTCAGTCAGTTAGTCAGTTAGTCAGTCAGTCAGTTAGTCACTCACTCAGTTAGTCACTCACGCACTCACTCACTCATTCACTCACTCATTCACTCACTCACGCACTCACGCACTCACTCACGCACTCACTCACACACTCACTCGCTCCGCTGATGGTTGGTTGTTGGTGGCTTGTTAGTTTGAGTTGATAATCAAAATTTGTAGTATTGGTCAATTGATAAGTTAGCTTGATTAGCGTTACATACATGCTTTCAATTGTATACGTTTGGTAATTATTAGTACTACTTGGTCAGTCAGTCAAAAGTTCGCTACTCACGAACTCAGTCATTCACTCACTCAAAAGTTCGCTACTCACTCACGAACTCATCCACTCACCCACTCACTCACCACTCACTCACCACTCACTCACCACTCACTCACCACTCACTCACCACTCACTCACCACTCACTCACCACTCACTCACCACTCACTCACCACTCACTCAAAAGTTCTACTCACAACACTCTCGATATGGTATCCCTACCGCAATGATGGTTTATTTTGATCATCTTTGGAACCAGTATGATTGTTTTGAGTGGTATAGGGTAAGCTTGTTGGGTAACTTCTTGTTTGGTGATTTCATAGAATCTGTAGTTTGAATCACTCGTCATTGGTTGATTGGTTGTCAAATTGAATAAAAACATTCAGGTACATTGTGTATGACAATGTATAATGGCTTATGCCCATCGAGTGTACCCATTGAGGAATATACATTGAGGATATACATCTTGGTTATATACATCATGGTTATATACATCTTGGTTATATACATCTTGGCTATACACATCTTGGCTATACATTATCTCGCTATATTTCAATATAACCATAGTCAAACCAATACACAGTTTGCCCAAATCCGATCAATTTCGATGCAATTTCGCAAACAAAATGTCATAATGGAACAACTCAATGCCAAATGGTTGATGAAGATAATACTCAATAATCAATTTTAAAAGTGTATAGATATATTAGTCATACTACTCGTACGGTATATATACATTTGGAACCAATCAGATATAGCGTACAGATATATATAAAAGACCCATACCGCACACAGGTGGAGTGAGTCAAATCAAGTGCTTTACAACTCATTACTCACACTCACTCAATCTGGAACGTAAGAGATGAAGAGTATCTAAACCATATGTAGTGTAGAGAATACAAGCTCTAAACGTGTTAAAAGACCAGCTTACATTTGAATGAAAGGTGGTGAGCTCAGAGTGGTTTTTCTGATAACGAGTAGGATCAATGAGTAGGACCAATGAGTAGGACCAACGAGTAGGACGAACGAGTAAGACCAACGAGTAGGACCGGCAATTCGCACCAAGCACAAGTGATGTAAGAGAAATACCAATCACCGCAAACGAATTGAGAATCTACAAGAGTTGTAACACTCATCCAACTCGCTCTCAGAATTCGCAGCTCACTCAAGCGTAGCTCGTACACTAACAGGCTTCTCTCGTATACTAACAGGCTTCGCTCGTACACTAACAGGCTTCGCTCGTACACTAACAGGCTTCTCTCGTATACTAACAGGCTTCGCTCGTACACTAACAGGCTTCGCTCGTACACTAACAGGCTTCGCTCGTACACTAACAGGCTTCGCTCGTACACTTACACGCTTCGCTCGTTCACTAACAGGCTTCGCTCGTATATTAACAGGCTTCGCTCGTACACTAACACGCTTCGCTCGTACACTAACAGGCTTCGCTCGCTCACTAACCGGCTTCGCTCGTATACTAACACTCGTCGCTCGTTCACTAACAGGCTTCGCTCAATAGTTTTCAATAACTCATAATTTGTTCTTGTCGAGTAATGACAATGTGTTAGGTATACCACTTGTACTTTTAGAGAATACTAAATTGAGATTGGGAGTGAAATAAACGAAAGGAATCTTCCAAACCAGAATCACCATAAAGTGTACTATTGTTGCGGTACGGGTGTTTCATTCCTTACTAACAAACTGCGAACAAACAAGCGAAGCGAGTTTGTGAGTAAGCTTGAGTGTGAGATTATAAGTGAGCTTGAGTGTGAGATTATGAGTGAGCCTGAGTGTGAGATTATGAGTAAGCCTGAGTGTGAGATAATGAGTGAGCCTGAGTGTGAGATTATGAGTGAGCTTGAATGTGAGATTATGAGTGAGCTTGAGTGTGAGAATATGAGTGAGCTTGAGTGTGAGATTATGAGCGAGCCTGAGTGTGAGATTATGAGTAAGCTTGAGTGGTGAATAGTATGAATTTTGGTCAGTACTAATTGTTTCATCATACAATAAAATAGTATAAACAACTCGCTGTGAGTGAAGCAGCAGTACTATTTGGTTGTACTATTTGGTTGTACTATTTGGTTGTACTAGTTGATTGTACTTTTTGGTTGTACTCGTTGGTTGTACCGTTCGACCGTATTCGTTCGACCGTATTCGTTCGATCATATACTTGTTCACTCATTCACGCACTCATTCACGCACTCATTCACGCACTCAGTCACACTCACGCACTCATTCACTGTCGTTCACACTCACGCACTCACTCGCTTAGTTCACACTCCTCGTTTTGCTTGTCCCTCACTCACTTTGTTCGTGCAACTCACTCACTCACTTTGAGCGAAGCGACCTACAAGGTGTATAAACTGCTGCGAAGCAGCATAGGAGCGAAGCGACCTACAAGACAAACCTACAAGGTGTATGAACTGCTGGTAACCAACGTAAAACGCTACCACCCGACTTCACCAGGTGTATGAACTGCTTAGAAGCAGCGTAGGAGCGAAGCGACTTAGTATAGTGTATAAACTGCTGAGAAGCAGCATACGAGCGAAAAATTAAAGCTATTTTCAAAGAAGGTTATGTATATTAAAGCTGTAAGAAGACAACCAAAGTATCCATGTTCAAAGTATCCATGTATCTGGCTGTATCAATGTCACATATGCACTTTTGGAACATGTAGTGTGAGTATACTTTTTAATAGTTTAAGGAGGATATCATGATTCATGAATCATGGAAGCATATACACGGGGATTAATCATAGAAATCATACTCAAATCAAAAGAATTTGCGAGTGAACGAGCGAGGGCACTTACTCACTCTGTTCGTTCACACACACTCAGCTCAACAAGAAGTTTGGTCATACCCAGGCTGCCAAACTCATCATAGAATGTTGACCAATGTCTGTGATTGTACTGTTCCCCCAGTGCCATTTCCCACATAGCTACGTGTGGTATCGGTACGGGTCTTGACATTGAAAGTGTAACATGACACTCATTCTTGGGTGTATGTAAAGTTAATGATACTGAACATCTACGGAAAGGTATTAAAATTATATAATGGTGGTTGACAATATGCGATATCATCACCAGTGTAGTGTTTTATAACCAAGGAATACACAGGAGAGAAGGGACTTGATAGAATGTAAACTGCTGCGAAACAGCACAGGAGCGAAGCGACCTAACAGAGTATACAAACTGCTGCAGCACAGGAGCGTAGCGACCTAACAGAGTATACAAACTGCTGCAGCATAGGAGCGAAGCGACTAACAAGGTGATTTACTGCTTTGAACCAACGTAAAACGCTACCACCCGACTTCACCAGGTGTATAAACTAATGCGAACCAACGTAAAACTCCTGCGAACCAACGTCACAAGCTATATAATCAACGACGAATCGCTTTTGTCACTATAATGTTATTCTTGATTATGTCTTTCAAACAACTTGTTACAAATCAAAAGTCTCGTGGTCTCAAGTTCGGTTGTCATTGTACATTCAGATTGCTGATATTGTTGGTTTACTAAGTTTACTCAGTCGCTTTATGATGTCTGTATATGTCTGTATATGTCTGTATATGTCTTTATATGTCAGTATATTGTTTGCATAATGTCCATAATGCCCATAAATATCCAACATTATGATCCCTTGGGTGATTAGGTACACCCTCACCTCCGTCTCAACATACAAAAAGAACCCGATACGGGGATCGAACCCGTAACCTTTTGATATCCTCCTAAGAGTCAAATGCTCTACCGATTGAGCTAACCAGGTTTATTTGACGAAAAATGTACCATGGAATGACGAGTGGCGTTTAGGGTAAGGTGCTCATTATATGATACTAGCTCAGTAGCAATCAGTATAAGCATTAGAACAGCTTGTCCTGTACATTATACTGAGGGCTAATAGAAGACCCCAATATCAAAGTGTCAATTATACGTTAAATATCATGGTTATTGTATACTGTACTGGTGATCGTACCGTGTGGTGATATGATCTCACCGTGTGTTCATCTCACCGTGTGGTTATCTCACCGTGTGTTCATCTCACCGTGTGCTGATCTCACCGTGTGGTTATCTCAGTTAATATGACCGTGTAGTATTCTTATGGGTAAACCGACTGACACAGCTGACCCACCCGAGTGTCCCAATTGGTGTCCCAACTGGTGTCCCAACCGGGTGTCCCACCCGGTTGTGCACCGTTAATGTTCACCCGCGCCCTCCATTTCTCACCGAAAATGAACCAACGACCATACTACGACCATGACACATTCAATTCAGGGTACTCTGTCATCTTCAAACCCGACGTGGGACTCGTCTACACAAACACCAACCGTCCCCTTTCACTAAACGTAATCTCGCAAGCCAATTCCAAAAACTTCCATCCAGGCAAGGGCCTAGGGATAAAGGCACTCGAATCGTCAGCATCCAACGCAGACAAGCTCAACAAAAACTACGCCTACGACTTGGAGTTCCAGGAATACTTTGACTGGAACAACCTCGCTGAGCTCTTCAAAAACCTCCTCACAAGCTTTGCTAAAAACTACTGCAAGGTTCTCACTACTCAACCCCTCGACATGGTACGCTTATTGCTACAAGTTGGCAGGTTCGACTTCCACAAGCATACAAACCTCGCCGAAGATGAAGCAATCGTATCAGACAATGAAATTGATTACTTCCAGGCAAACACCATCTCCCCCCGTAATGAATGGGCGTGTGAGATTGAAGCCACCAGCGAGCCCAAGAAAGTGGATCCCGTGTCTCCTCATACTTTGGACGTTTTGAGTTCATTGGCGTCCATTGAAGGGCCGTTTGGTATATTCCGAGGTATTAACGCTGCTTTCATCTACAACACCCTTTCGCATACCATTGAAGCTTGGATCACGGGCTTCTTCTCGCCCTTCTTGGGCATCCCAGACCCTTTTTTCTTGGAGGTTACCCATTCCAACGACCCGCTCAAATCCCTCTGGCTCTCTGTGGGTGCGTGCGTGTTGACCGGGATCGTGTTGATGCCGTTGGACCTCATCAAGGTCAAGTTGATGATTACAAAAATATCCCCAGACACCTCCAAACCATTTACACGCTCGGTCAGAGAAAGCTGTCGCAATTACCCACCACACGCCCTTCTTAACCCTTCGCCCAGCGTGTTTGTACTCTCCACCCTCTACAACTTCTCACTGAGTATATTCCGCAAGCTGATTCCCTACCTTTTGTTTGTTCGCTTCAATATCGATTCCTACAATGCCCCCAACGTGTACACCTTTGTGAACTTGATGTCGTTAATGATGGAGCTCTTTATCAAGTTGCCGGTGGAGAATTTGTTGAGGAAGGAGCAGGTGCGTTACTTGCTTCAACACAAGGAGTTTGATCAGCTTAATGTGGTTAGTATTTACGAGGATGACTTGATTGTCAATGTACAGGAGGATACGAGGGAGGCGTCGTTTTACGATCGCGTGTACAAGATGGGCTTGTTTAACGGATGGAAGGTTGGTGTGTTGAATGTGATTGGGTTTTGGGGGTATAAGATATTGAAGAGTAATGGGATGGAATTGAGGGAGGAGAAGTTGTAAAGTTAACGAGCGAAGCGAGTTAACTTTGAATAGTGAACGAGCGAAGCGAGTGAACAATGAACGAGCGAAGCGAGTGAACGTATTCAACAGTGAACAGTGAACAGTGAACGAGCAAAGCGAGTGAACAAACTAAGGAAACGAACGGAGTATTCCCGGTTTGGACGGTTTGACCGTTTGGTTGGTATTCAAGCCAAGCCAACGAACGGAGTATTCCCGGTTTGGACGGTTTGGTTGGTATTCGCTCGGGGTTCTCGCATTTCTCGCATTGCTCGGTTTTCCCTTCACTCGGATTTCGCTTCACTCGGGTCTCACTTCACTCGGGTCTCACTTCACTCGGTTTTCGCTTCGCTCGGGTCTCACACTACACTACTCACTCGCTGGCTCGTAAATGATTCAAGGCAACTCTGTGGCTTGATTTCAAACGTAACGAAGCCTAGCATCCTCTACTTGAGTAAGTGGCAACCTTTTGATTTGATTATCTAACTATGAGTGAGTAGCGAATACCTAATTCCTGTATATACTAAATGCTATAATCTGAATATGACTTTTGAGTGGTTGCTGTAGTTTACTTATCTTTGATTACTTGAGAGGTTGTTTATGTATACTTGAGTGTGTGTGAGTGAGTGTGAGTGTGTGCAACATACGAACAAAGTGAGTGAGTGAGTGAGTGTGTGTGTGTGTGAGTGCAACGAACGAACAAAGTGAGTGTGTGTGACTGAGTGAGTGTGAGTGAGTGAGTGAGTGCAACGAACGAACAAAGTGAGTGAGTGAGTGAGTGTGTGTGTGTGTGAGTGCAACGAACGAACAAAGTGAGTGTGTGTGACTGAGTGAGTGTGTGAGTGCGACGAACGAACAAAGTGCGTGAGTGAGTGAGAAGGTGATTTCGTGAGTGAGTTGGATCGTTCGATCGTTCGCTCGTTCGCTCGTTCGCTCGTTCGTTCGTTCGCTCGTTCGCTCGTTCGTGACTTCGTGACTTCGTACGTGAGTGAGTTTGTTCTATTATTAACTAAGAGTTTAAGCTCTTGCAGAGGTGGTGCTCTTGCAGAGGTGGTGCCTTGCAAAGTTGGTGCTCCTGCAGAGGTGGTGCTCTTGCAGAGGTGGTGCTCTTGCAGAGGTGGTGCCTTGCAGAGGTGGTGCCTTGCAAAGTTGGTGCTCCTGCAGAGGTGGTGCTCTTGCAGAGGTGGTACTCTTGCAGAGGTGGTGCCTTGCAGAGGTGGTGCTCTTGCAGAGGTGGTGCCTTGCAGAGGTGGTGCTCTTGCAGAGGTGGTGCTCTTGCAGAGGTGGTGCTCTTGCAGAGGTGGTGCTCTTGTAAAAGATATAATCTGCTATGTATATTAATAGAGCTTACTAAATTCAATACCATTTGTTCGAATGAGTATAACTTCTATGATTGTTTGACTGAATTCGCTACTCACTCACTCACGCACTCGCTTCGCTCGTTCGCTCGTGGAGTTGGTCTAGGTGATTTGATTGAGTGACACCGGATGAATAGTACTAATTGAGCCCTTCATCAACGTGTGGTTATAACGTGTGAAGAATATCGATCAACATTATTGCGGTTCGGGTCTTTAGAGCTTAGTTCCATTACCTATAAGATTACATTTCTATATAAAAGTATGGTTGGGGATACAAGGAGTTTCACAAAGACAATGAGCAAAGTGAGTAGATTGATATAGAAATTAGCTAATTCAAATGATATAGATATGATGGAGGTGACCGAGGCGAGATATGAACGAGGTGAGATATGAACGAGGTGAGATATGAACGAGGTGAGATATGACCGAGGCGAGATATGAACGAGGTGAGATATGACCGAGGTGAGATATGACGGAGGTGAGATATGAACGAGGTGAGGTATGACAGAGACGAGACATGACAGAGACGAGATATAACCGAGGCAACATATAAGACAAGAACGAATGAAACAGACATGAAAATGAGCGATTTAAACGAAACGAATAAATTCGATGTAAATACATGAAATTGTAGACATCAGCTATACGACATGGGTCCGCTTCTGAGTCTAGCACGAACGAGCAAAGCGAGTGAGTGAGTAAAAATATGTTACGAGTAATGAAGTCATAGAATTACAAAGGGTGAGCAGTGAACCAAGTAGTGAATGTTAAGAGTGAGCAGTGCGAAGCGACCAAATAAGGTGCAAATACTGCTGCGAAGCAGCACTGGAGCGAAGCGACCAAGTAAGATGCAAACACAGCTGCGAAGCAGCACTGGAGCGAAGCGACCAAATAAGGTGCAAATACTGCTGCGAAGCAGCACTGGAGCGAAGCGACCAAGTACGATGCAAACACAGCTGCGAAGCAGCACTGGAGCGAAGCGACCAAGTAAGATGCAAACACAGCTGCGA
>JAKUAJ010000345.1:0-14986 GCA_030562865.1 Kodamaea lidongshanica (nom. inval.) | reverse complement strand
ATGATGCCCCATTCCGTGAATTTTTTACAAGAGCAAATACTAGGGCTGATGACTGCTTTATGGTTAATTTTTTGTTATACCTCGTTTTCAAATATAGTCACTACTATTTGTTAGCTGTAAATTCCAGTATATAAGAACTTAGGGCTTTGCCTGGTTGGGACAATTGGGGGGTTGTTCAAGCTTATAGGGAGTTGGAGATTTATAGGGTATGGTCGTAGACCATAACCCATGTTATTTACTACTTTCTATCACGGGTAGGGTTACTAGGCTGCTTGGCCAACCACCCCCTATATTATTGTGATACTTTTCCAACGAAATGTTACACGGATCGTTTGGAAACAACCCATCGGATCCTGCGATTGGTCTTTGCTAACTTTAGGAGAGAAAACTTTCCAGCACACAAAAGTAGGGCATCTGACTCCTACCCCCGCAGTATATGTATTGGGCTCCCCCCTATAGTTAGTAATCAAGGTTTACAGTTATCGTATTGTATCAGCTCTGCTGAGCACGAATCATCGAAGCGCTAATAGTCAAGCACGTTCACAAAGTCTACCGAGCCAGCCTATCAACCACATCGTAACAGAAGCTGACTTATCCTAAGTCAGCCTCACCCCCATTCAGCCTTAACCTACTTATTAAGCTCCTTATATCGTTGCAGCTTACCAGGCAGCGACTATATACAATTATATACCGCAAACACATATACTAACAACGAGAACGAATCATACAACAAGGGGTGGACCTTCGGGGTTGCAGAGACAGAGCTCACTCTGTCTTAAGAAATATCATACGTATGTGATACACAGAATATTAGTCAAGCATAGTGAAGGCAAAGGTCTTGTAAGTGCTGCCTGTGTTATTTCTAGGTAAATCAGATATATTAACAATAGGAACGGATCATACAACTGGCCTGTGTCATTTTAGAGGAATCAGATATACTAACAACGGGAACGAATCATACAACAAGTGGTGGTCCTTCGGGGTTGGGGAGACAAAGTCTTCTTTCTCTCGAGAAGTATTCTCCGTATCGTATACGTCGAAGTCTTTTTGGAAGCGCTTGTTTGGTAGTAGGTATTTGGGAGCGCCCGTTTGGTGTGTATTTTGTTGCGTTCGTTTGGTAGTGTGAATTTCGTAGCGCTCCTTTCGTAGCGCTCTCTTGGTCGCTAGGTCGTAATGTGGTAGCGTTCGTTTTCTAGTGCTCTTTTGGTAGTATGTATTTAGTAGCGCTCCTTTGGTAGCGTTATTTTTGTTCATTTGTGGATTATTATTATTCAAAATATACAAAGAAATAGACATTTATTCTACGAGAGTGTAATTACAGCACGAGTACTCTCTGGAACTTGCTGCACTAGCAATATGTACACCATTGCAGATACCTAAGGATACTTTCAAATGACAAGTAACCTCTCAAACTAATTGTTGCGCAGTTTCGTGACTTACAATATGCTCTTGAAGGGTGCCTAATATTACAAGTAGAACGTGACATAAGAAGCTTTCAGCTCTCTTCTTTCATATAATACGTACCGCAATAATGGAACAAACCTCAAATTCTACTCGAACGTTGTTCAGTCAAATATTTATCTGGAACAGTTCCAGATATCATTTGTAACATTAAAATTCAATCTTCATGGTCAAAAAAAAAGCTGCTGAAAGGGAATCCTTAAGGTACATGATTAGCTTTAAAAGCTTTTGACCGAAGACTTTTACAGATATTGCAGACATGAAATGAAATTCGATCCATTGCTAGCACTGGGTGTACTCTACTCAGGATTTCATTAAAAGACAAATATTCTGAGGGACGGTTTTTAATTTAGTCTTGTCTTATTATGAATGACCAACCTAACTTAAGGCATTCACAAACAAAATACTAACATCAACCTTCTACTACGAAAACTGATTGAAGAAACTGAATTATCTTCTTCCATGGCTGTCGTAATTTCGATAAGCTCAACAAAAATGATTCTCAACTAAACAGTATTACAATATATACACCAGAAGATTACAATTCAGATAATATTCAAATTTATCTCTATTTACAACAAGATCATACACAAACTTCTAATGTTTTCCTTTTCACATTCATGAATTTAAAATCATATGATACCAACAAGAAAGGCCTATGGCACATTGAATTTAATCTCTTGTGACAAAAGTAATTGGCTGTCAAAGATTTATTGCTCGCGATTTAAAAATTCATTTAGCTGCTGCGTGAATATAAGTCATTACAATTACGAGCAGATGAAGTAATTATCTGTCATATCAATCTCTTTACCATGAAAATTAGGTACCTATGGAACTCCCTTGATATTAACTAGTGCACTTAGCATATTAACATGTTATCGAGTTGTGTATTCATAAGAAGATGTTACAATGTTGACTTCTATGTACCTTCATTTTTGTCAAGAACCAAACCCATTAATTATCAAACGCAAACTAAAAGGTGTTTATTAACATCACGAGACGACATACGTTAGCATAGAGATTTTGAATAAGTGTGCTAACTGCGTCCTACAACAAAATGTATTGAAGCCTTGACTATTTTTCATGACCAACGCGATAAATGAGAGCTCATGTTGACTGTATTCGTATGCAGCAGAGTGAATAGAAATTGTGGAAGAACCTTTGTCTTTATATTGGCCTTTAAAATCAATTTTTGAAAGCCGTCACCTGAATCCCTATACTTTGAATAGATTCAAGATTCTCGATCGGAATTCATGTTAGAATTTGGTGACTGTAAAACTGTAAAGTTATCCTTACGAAAACTATCAACTTGGTAACAATATATGAATTTTGCAGCAGATCCAGACCCATTTCATTTTGGACTGTATTTTTTGAATTTTATCTGTGATGAGATAAAATTGTGACGATAAAAAACTTTCTCCAATTATCGTCAATTCGGATTATTTACATATGTTGGACATTTTTCAAATATGATGTTCAATTATATGCGTATAAAAGCATACATTTTATTTAATCAGTCATCTATATTGATCAAAAAAATACGCAAAGAAGCTCAACATTATCAGTTTATAAATATGGAATATGATATGCATGTTAATTATCGAAAACTTACAATACTCCATAAAAACACATTCAGATTGAATAGTATAAAAAACACTTCTTGGGCAGCTCAAAACCAGAGAAGAATGCTCAGATTAGAACGATATTCTCAACATTTACGAAGTGGAACTCCCATAATTTCTGATGAATTTGTTCGTTTGTATTTTTGTAGCTTGTGTTTCTACTCTATCTTCGACAAATTATTGCTGCAAGGTCATTTTTCGAACCATCACTTATATAGTATTAAAAAAGAGTTGAATGACCTTTTCCGAAGAGTTTGTGGAGTCACCTTTCTAACTGATCGAGATATATCCAAATTCAAGCCCGAGGAAATATAGAAGACTTCTAGTTAGCCGTATACAAAAGCAGAGAATGCTCTTAAAACTAATTTAATAGCTTGAATAGCAGCTTCATAAATATATCATCCTAAAAAATACCGGTGTATTGTAACTTTGAAAAAAAAAAACAAGTTATTTATTTCAGAGAAACTCAACAAGCAGTACTTGAACTTATTTTACGTTTTTCGGGAGTACAAATCACCTTAATCGTAGATGCGAATTGATAATGAAGAAGTGTTTTCAAAATAGTTGCAATTCTACGAAGAACTAAACATTAACTGTGTTTTCATTTTTATCCTTTATTTGTTATTGTATAGGAAGATGACTCGCTTACGTCAAACGAATACATCCAAAGCTCTTGCGAACTTTATCATTACATTCTAGATGAGAATTATGAGATATGATTATTCTCGTTTTCTTTTTTCGTGTCCACATGGAGATGCCTTTAAAGATTGTATCAATTGAACTAGCTAACTTCACCTTTTCTTTCGGCCACGGGTAATAAACGAATTCAATATCCTCAATTCAATGAGTATTTTAATGAATACAATAATAGATGTAAGAATAGCGACTTTTTAATTTTAATAATATATATTCTCATTCTTTAATGGTAAAGAGATCGATTGATAATCGATAGATGAAAGAGAAGTTAACGGATAAAGGACAGGATCGCCATTAAGGCTACCATTGACAGATATTGCTTCTACTGTTTTTTGATACTTAAGCTTTGGGAATTGAATCCCTATATATCGAAAACGATTTGTATTTGTAGTTTTCATGGCGATAAGGAAACATACTTTAAATTTCTCCGTCATACGAGAGCATAGTCCGAATCAATTAGTGTATCAGGTAGTTCTTCGACAACAGTGATGGCTTGACCTAGTTGCAGAGAATAGAATTTGAAATTCGGCATATTAGGCACGTATATTGTGGTGAATACATACAGCGGGTGGGTGGAGTTAGGGATATAGAATTATTCACAAAAATTTGAAAAAGCTGATCGCGGTCCAGCTTTACGTCGAAATAAAAAATCATTAATATTTGATCTCTTTTTAGTAAGTAATGTCATTCGCAACAAGTTTTATTAAATAGCAGGAGAAAGACTTATTGTTTACATGAGCTAGTTTTACTTTAAATTAAGAATTCACATTACTTGTGAGCGTTCCCTAAAACAAAGCTGACGGCCCATTTTAAGATTCGCTCAATGTCAGCATAGCATGGCTATGATAAAAATCTATTAGAGGTTCCTAGCTAGGAGCCAAGCGATATGCTAGATATTCGGTACGAAAAATATCATCATTACGGTATGATTTATCATACCGTACTTTGTGATTTATCATACCGTACTTTATCCCCGCAGCCTATTAATATTAGTTATTCTATATGGACAAATCAGCGTTGGCTGATTGTGTATTACTTGATACACTAAGAGGAATTTTCACTTGTGTTATTTTCACTTGTGATAAAGCAGATCATCCGACTCTCACCTTCTGGTATATAAAGTAGCTCAGATCTTTTTCAAGTATGCTCAAGGTTCTACTTCACGCTGTGGCGTAAATACCTAATTGAAAAAGGAGCAAGCTAAAATTTACAGCTAGCTTCACCCCCTATCAACAAATTAATCTGTCAGTACCGATTGAAGCCTACTAGACAGATTTGTGCTCAAACGAGCAAATTAGCGCAGCGATTGAGTGAATTATTAGTGTTAGCGGAATACGTAAATATACAGTCTACCTGGTTGGATACAACGGAGCTGAGCTGACTAGGTTATAACAGGGGCGAGGCTGACTAGGAGTGAGATAGTTGTGGTATGCGAGTTGGACTATTGCGGTACGGGTCCTTTTATGGGAATTGGTAACCTAGGTTGATATAGAAAGAATGGGTGGGGATTGGTGGCATGATGCACTCTCAATTCTGATCATGAATGATAGATGGTATTGCGATTAATCTTGCATAGTGGAAATTGAAATTCGGCAAGACTCTTTCTTTATTAGATCTAATCTAGCTAATGGGATATTCAATAGAATCACAAGCGACTCCAACGGAAAAGCGTTGCTCCATTTATTTAATTTATCTTGAAGTGAAAAATAGCTAAAAAAACCTTTGTAACTAATAATAAGGAATAAATTTTAAAAATCAAATCACAAAGTATGAGATCTTCAGGTCTCAAATTCATCAGCTTTTTACCCTATATTTGTGGATCTCTATGTGCTGCGTACACCATGAACACAATGTTTGGACCTTCCCTGATTAAAATTGGGGCATTACATCAGATTTACAACCCTAAGGTAAACTGGTGTTTTGTATAGCTCTTCTTGAGTTCTTTGGGATTGTAGAATACATTCTTAATATCTAATTCACATAAGTTTTCAAGTATGAAGCTTTTTTGAACTTTTGAATGTGATTAAGATATGATCTTCACCATTACCGAAGATTTTTTAACCTTTTGAAGCAGTTGAAGCACCATTATTTTAAAAAAACAATACAATAGGTGTGCTATAAACATCTTCTGAAAGTGGAGGAGCTCCATACCTTCTGTCTTCCAATAAAACATAGAAGATGTCATCTGTAAGTAAGCTAAAAATATCGTCCTTATCTTCCGTTTTTGAATACACTTGAGTTTTAGGCTTGTAGAATTTGACTCCTTCACTCCGTTTTATATGTTCGACCAATCTTTAGAGGTCTGATTTGTACTTTATAATCGGGTCCTTTGGGGCAGGTATCAATCCCGTTTGATAAATGAATTCTTCGAAAATGATTTCGATATTATGAAATGTTTCAAAATACTCTCTCCGATGTTTAGGACTAGCTGGTTTCCCAAAATAAATCAGAAAGCAAATCTTGTAAATAATCTACGAAAAAAAATAGATAACCTTCGCATAGACACGTTCTCTGTTCTCTTTTCCAAGCGATCTTTTGATATAGAATACCAGGTACTCGTCGTCTTCCATCGCCTTGGAAGTATCCATGGCCTCAAAGAGGAAAGAGATTTTAAGCTATCCTGGCGCCATTTCAAAACAAAGGCGAATCAGTGTAACAGGCATAATATCTACAACGTTTTCATATACAACTAAAGGAAGTTTTTCTATAAAAATGGGTCTCTCCTTACTTTGGAGGTAGCGATATTTTTCTTGTATTTTTAGAATTCAGGTGTGCCAATATAATCGGTTTGAATGCATCTTTCAGGAATGTATCTGCATGGGTGAGTCCTTCCAATTTCCAGATAAGGCTCAATGATTTCCCAAAGTTCCTTTTTAAAAAATGGGCGTTTGAGCATGTCTTCATTCAAATCGATGGAAGTTGATTTCAGAAACTTTATAAACAAGGACGTGCAACAGAAGAACCCGTTATGTGTAGCTGATGGGTTGATTTTTCTGGCCTATTTTTCTTTTGGTACATTGATACGAACGCAGTGAGTATTTGAGAGTATTTGAGAGTATTTGAGAGTATTTGAGAATCGTTTTTACAGTCACTTCATTTAATCAGTTTGATTTCTATAAGAGGTTTTATACATATATACGAAGTGCACAATCAACGATGGTTACAAAAAGTAATTCTGCAAACCACTAAATGTTTTGCAGTGTACGCTAGTTTGTTTTTGTGACATGGAGCTCCAGTCTGGGACCTGTCACGACCACAAATAATTAAAACGGCCACTTCCTCTTGACCTCCCACGTTACATGTACCCGCCAACAATGACTGCTGCTACCATCGTAGCTTCAGGGTACCTGGTTACAGTTGCAACTCCACCAAGAAGTGTAATTGTGAGACATTAAATTCCATTCTTAACGGCCTCTGATGGCACAAACTCTTACGCCAGTTACATATCTAGGTATCCTGGGGGAATATTTAAAATCTTTTCATCAATGGAACCATTCGAAACTATCTAGATGTATATATAATGGTGTAGATATCACTGGTGCTAGAATTGGATATTATAAAACAAAAAATTAACATCAAAAATCAAAAACATATCTTCAATGGGTTCAATTCGAAAGTATCCTTAGGTATCTGCAATGGTAGTGCAGCAAGTCCCAGAGAGTACTCGTGCTGTAATCACACTCTTGTAGAATAAATGTCTATTTCCTTTGTATATTTTGTATAATAGTAATACACAAATACACCAAACGAGCGTTACCAAATACACACTACTAAAGGTGCACTACCAAGAAGACTGGGCAAAATTCAACCACCAACATAAACAACCAATAGAATAGTATTCTTGCTGGTTGCTCTCTCACTCACTTTCTCGCATCCCGTCATATGTCCCCCCAGCCCCGTAAGACCACCAGTTCGCATACTGGTTAAGCAACGTGTGTCTCCGCAACCCCGAAGGACCACCACTTGTTGTATGATTCGTTCCTGTTGTTAGTACATGTTCACCTAAAAATGACACAGGCTTGTTCTATGATTCGTTCGTATTGTTAGATGCATTTCAATTTCTTCAGCTTGATTCAGCTTACCTATTGATTTACCAATTGTATAAAACTCTTCTAGTTTCCAACAATCCTGTTTGTTTATAGCATCAGCTACTTTTCCATTCACTTTATACCAATAACTATCTCCTTGTTGAATCTCAAACGCCATAGACTTTTCCTGATTCATCCTTCACTACGTGTAAAGTTGTCAATGAATCTTTTCCAATTTCTAGTACGCATTTTCTCAGATATATGTTTATTAACATTATGCTTTCATATCCATTTCTTACCAATGTAATATCCTTCCTTTTTCTAGATGATATCTTTCATCTCAAAAACCAGCATCAATACCTTTTTCAAACTCTTAAAGTTCTATTCAACAATTTCTCGATTCCCTGAAATACTTCAATAGTCTCCAGTTCCACATTTCTAACCGATTCATCGTGTACCATTCCTTGTACCGACTTAATCACATTAACGTGATATCCAATCAGCTAAGATTCCTTTCTCTCCGACCGTTTCATCGTGTACCATTCATAGTACCCACTTAATCACATTACCGTGATATCCAACCAGTTCAGATTACAGCACCGTTACTTGCTGCTTCCATATACCATACTTTAGAAACACTCCCCTCATGAGCAGTTCGTATCTCACAAAATATTATATGATATCTCCAATACAACTTTTTCCAAGTCAACTCCAGTTAACTCTTATTGATATTGTAACCTTAATTTCAATCCAGAAACTTTCTTCTTTTCCAAAGACTTCTTACTATTTGATTTCCCCTGCAGAATATAAGCTCAATTCTAACAGTAGACTCATTTACTTCAATGGTCCTCCAAAGTGTTCTTTAATAACACCTTTACCTCAAATGTATATATTTCCTTATTAGCAGTTGAATTACTCCGAATTCACTTTATCTAATGCATGTTTCTTTAACGTTCCTTGTCCTGGAACTGCTTCATATATTACGAAGCCCAGCATTTCTCTCTGCTTTCCAAAGCTTTCTCCTGACTTTATAACTAGCCATATTTCTTTGCACTTTTCTTTATCGTTCCTTATCCTAGAACTGCTTTAATTTCCTTAAAGCCCTGTAATTAAGCTTCCCTAAGTCTTTAATTTTCCACAACGACATTAATCTTAGTTCATATGTGTACTAATTTCCTTGATATTGATTCTGTCAAAATCAGTATCCATAGATATAGTTTCACTTTCTCTGGAATAATTTTCATAATTATCCTCATAGCTGTTACTATTCCCATTTCTATCTCCAGACTCATTCTCTGGTCTTAGAATGTCATAAATGAAATGACTTGTATCCTCAAATCATACTTTTCATCAAGTGATGTAGTTTCCTTGATACAACGAATTACTTTTTCCCAAGTCCAATTGATCCCACAGGGCTGCATTTCATACTGTGCCCAAAGATGCACGAATCTTTGACCTAAGATTTAATATTAAAGCCTGCACATAGTTTTCCACTTCAAATTCCGGTTCAAATGCTCCAATTAAATATACCAAATATTCAATTTCGTTAACGTAATCAAACGAAACTTTCTGTTTCATACCTAATAAACGCGATTTCAGGTTCAATTTCTTCGGTGAAATACCAAAACGACTGCAAAATTCTTCCTTGAAGTTTCCCTTACGAAACTCTAACTAATCTTCGCAAATCATATATTGATTCCCCCATCTCTTAGATGGTCCTTGCAATCCTTCCCAGAATACTCTTACAAACACAAATGGATGTAAGGCTTCACTGCTCCTATTTACCTTCCAATAATAAGGCATAAGGAACTCATCAACATCTGCACAATATTTTACTGCAGCCAAATTGTCTCCCAAAGCGGTCTCAAACTTTGGATAATTTGCTCGTGGATCCGGTTCAAAACTCTCCGAATTCTCAAATGGATAAACACCTAAATATCTCTTTTCCTCGAAACTCATTCTTAACTAATAGATCTGATTATTGATCAATCATAACCAACCCGCGACAGCTACCAAATGTTTTTATATCTCCTCAACTCTGTTAGAGCTATATTGAGTTAAATGTCCCCTTTCTCTAGTTAAGATCGTAATGAGTTTCCCGATGTATTATCTATGAGTTCTGTCAAACTCAATAACCAATAATAACAATAACTTGTATTAATGTTCCTAAACACTAAATAAATCACAATTAATCCCCAAGCTTCCTGGCTCAAATAAGAATCTCGCTTTGATAACCAGGATCACTTACCGTCATAAAAATGTATTCTACCTTCTTATATACGTTACACATACTTACCAAAACCCCTGATTCGTAGACCCCACATTCGCAGCAATCTAATAATCATATCCTTGGAATGTATTGCACAGCAATACATTCCACACTTTGAATACTCAAAGTCACATTCTAGTTCAGTGCTCTTGTTTCCGAAGCTTGGGTCAACCAAAGTCCATCTACTTATATAACAGGGGGTCAATGCCCGTGAATAGAGCACTTGTCAACTTCGTGAGAAATTGCAGGTTGAAATTGATGGTAACGAGAGAAAGCGGTGACTGTTTAGGGGACCGGGGCTACTCCAGACGCATTCCAGAGGCATATGTTACCTAAGCGTTAGGTTTGAAGGCAACAGCGGTCATGATCAACCTAGGAAAGAATAGTGATCCTAATATTAAGCATTAACCGTATACCGCTAACATGTAGCTGTCACATATCACATCAGCTGATAGCAACTTCGCTTACAATTTAACCTTGGTGCAATTGTAACTTTCACGAAGTTAGTGGCAATTTCCAGATTTTTCCCGTCTAATCAGTATGTCACTAACACTATTCACTACTACTGACACCACACAAATTCTCACTAACTAAAGAAATTCAACATTTCTTGACATTAACACTGAATATACAAACTTATCTTCTAATCCTACTGTTCAAAAATTTACCACAGAGATTGCCGTATAATGCTCCATAGTGCTTTTACTCCAAACCTACTGTCCCTAAATAGACAGCAAGTAATTTCCAAGAGTTACCGCTGATACAAGTCTCAACTTGCAAGTGACAGTATTTAACGAATCGCAGCGTACCTTCGGTGTTCTGAAATTACAATTTGAAAAAATAAAGCGTATACAAAAAAAACTACTTGATCAACAGATCTACAGTTCCGTGAAAAACAACAAGGCTGAATTAGTCCACTGAAAGCTTACAAAAATGGTTTCTCCACTTTTTCAACGAGTATTTGTATTGCTTTCATGTACATTTTTGGGCTTGATATGTGGTACTTTGTATCTATACCTGTCCTATAGTCCTCAGTTGGCAAAACAATTGAATTATACAGCATCTGATTCCTCCACAATAGCTATGCTTGGAACAGTTGGAGTTGCAATTACAGGACCTATAGCTGGATTTATAATTGATAGAACTGGATACACCAAAGCATTATTGATAGGTGGGCTACAAATTGTTATTGGATACTTGTCATTAAAGGCCCAATATGATAGATCTTACTCCAGTATCAAAATTTCGTCACTAATAGTGTTCTCGATTGGATCTGGATCCACTTTTATCAGTAGCACTACTTTAAAATGTTGTGCTGTCACGTTTCCAAGTATTCGTGGTGTTGCAACTTCTCTTCCATTGGCTCTATATGGTCTCAGTGCAATGTTTTATTCTGTGGTAGCACTGATTTTATATCCGGCTGATACTCTGGGTCTTTTAGGTTTTTTAGCTTATCTGTCGATTTTCATATTCGCAATTTGCTCCCCCAGCATAATTGTCACTGATATGCATTTGAAAAGAAAGCAACCACCTTCAACTTCTGTGCTGCAAAAATCAGATCATGAAAAATTAGCAATGTCCAACTTACGTCCATTTAATACTAGATCGACAACTCAGAATACTCAAGGATATACCCGCTTACAAAGGCAAGGCAATGGGCTGAAAGGCGTAGGTGGTAAAGCCTTATTGAGATCTAACAAATTTTGGCTTTTATTTATTTTCACGGGAACTTTGGCAGCTTTAGGTCAAATGTATATTTATTCTGTGGGTTATATGGTTAAGGCTCTTATCACTTTTCAAATGGAAAATTCTTCATCTGATAATTATTTGGGAGGTATCAATAAAGCAATTCAAAAAAATCAACAACTTCAAGTTGGCTTTTTGCTGGTAGCAAATTGCTTTGGTCGTATATTCTCAGGAGTTTCTGGAGACATAGTTGCCCAATCATTAAAAAAACCTCGAGGATTGCTACTCTTAGTTCCAGCACTTGGTTTTATTGGGACCCTGATTTTAGGACTGCATATCGTCAAATATCAAGATCTATCTCTGGAATCATTGCTCACTGGTTTCTTCTACGGTTTCATGTTTAGCTTAATGCCCTCAGTTGTGGGGGATACTTTTGGCATGGACAACTTTTCGCTGAATTGGGGCGTTATTGGCTTAGCACCAATTGTACCTAGCTTTTATTTAACGAGCTTATTCGGAAATATTTATGATTCAAATTCTATCCAAAATGAAATCACACATGAAACTCAATGTGTCCTCGGAAATAAATGCTACGTATCAATCTTCAAAATAAATTTCGGTGTTTCCTTGATTGCTTTGGCTTGCGTGATTATCTATCAATTCAATTGGAGATTAAAGAAAAATAGTGAGAGTACAGATTTTGAAAAATGAAAATTGATCTCAACTTGAAAATTTATTTATTGTATTATAATTTGCATTTATTTGAAGTGAAATATAGAATTCATGAAGATGGCATCTTTGTACATATTTTTATAACTGTGAGCCAACCGTCTGAGATTGAAATTAGAAGAGAAGCGACTAGGAAAGTGAGGCCAGATCTGACAGAGAAATTAGCATTTTAATCAATAATTTCGTGTAGCTAAGTACTTGTTGTGGTGACCTCCCTAGAATACCGGAAAAAGATATTTCACTCACTCTAAACTGAAGCTTAACAAGTATTATCTTCAAAAACTATTGATATCATCACAAACAAATGTTATAGATTGTTGATTGTTAGATTATTTCCATCTAAATACCGCTTCAATAGAAACATTTAATCGTTTGCTTACAGTTGAGAAACATTTTATTGTCCATCAAGTATAGTCGCTGACAAATTTAGTACATATAGGCATATTATGTCCCAAATTTTTTTTACTCTCTTCTTTGCACCAAATACATCACTGTTTTTTTTGTTGGTAAGATCCATTCAAAAAAGTAATATCACAAGCTATAGGAGGAAACATTTGCAAGCTTGATAATAGCCCAATCCTTGGAAAATCACACATGACTTGTCGCTTTGTGTACCTGGTATGCTGCTGAGCCATAATTATACTGATCAATAAGGTAAGGCATCCGACTCTTAAGAATTAGTGTTAATCAAAAAATATAAGATTTAAATTTAATCAAAAAAACTGTCGTTGATGGCAGGGATTGGTCGGCTTCGCTCCTTTCACATAAACATACATCTGTCCCAAACTTGTTAGCGTTATAAAATTATAGGCCCTACCTGGTTAGTGGGCAAGCGGTATTAACAAATTATTAGGTTGATGGAGGGGTGAAGCTAGCTATAGATATTAGGTAGCTCCTGTTATGATAGTTTGGAATCAGATGTCAGGAAGTGACTAATTTGTTTGAGCTCTAGATGATAATCGGATAACCACGTGTATACGTTTTTACGCTTGTAAATAGAACCTTAAAATTACTAGAAACAGAGATACACTTCTTTATATAAGAGAAGGTAAGAGTCAGAAGCTCTACTTACCATATGTGTGAATTCCTCTATGTGTTCCTAGCAACGCACCAATCATTATCCAGATTGGTGTTAACCGAAACAACTCACACATATTGAGTTGCGGAAACGAAGAGCGGTATGACAATATTGTCTGTACCGAATATAAAGCCTGCCCAACAGCTATTAGTCTGAGAATCTCCATAAGATTCTTGTTAGCGGTATACGGTTAATGGTTAATATTAGGGTATATTACCATACATTCCTACGCTAGCTATGACTGCCGTTGCAGTCATGCCTAGCGATTAGGTGACTTACGCCACAGGCTTGTCCATAGGGTACCCCACGGGCCCCAATGTAGTCACCGAAAATTCCAGTTGTCATCTCAGGCTCCCGCCTCAGATTTCAACCTGCAATTTCTCACGAGATTGCTCAGTGCTGTATTCACAGGCACTGATCCCTCTATTTGCTGGTTAGTTATTGTGACATAAATTGCCACTGTAAAAGGTAGATCACATGACTCTTATCCTTAGAGTATATATAGTTAGCTAACTCCGGTATTTAGAAATCTAAGTTGTTTTTCGACCAGATTAGAAACCCTAATTGTTATTACCTTCTGGACTCCAGAGTCAGTCCAGAAGAGAGGTGTCTTGCAGTCTAGTAGCGAGTTGCTTTAACTCCCATATGACATGTTCTATGATTACTTCATGTTTCCACATATCGTAACGCCCGAGATACCCCCCTCCCCTACCTCCTAAAGTCCTAGTCTCTGGAATGCTATCTCCCACTTATACTAAGTTAGAACCAACCCCCCCGATTGTCCTAACCAGGCAAGCCCTAAGTACTAATATACCGTTATTTATAGCTAACAATTCTAGCCAATTAGCTTGTGGAAGCTGACAAAACTAAAACTCAAACATCTAAAAATTTAGTTCAATTCGTATTTACGCACCAGGAAATAAAATACGATCAGGCTCCTGACTGTGTTTTGAATTAGTATAATAAATTGATGAATTTCGATTAAATTTTATTCTTCACTCCTAGACGCTTTGAGTTTAGCCAAAATTTAGGTACACCGAAATCAACACAGTGTAATTAATTACGAAACAAAGCCATCTGAATTATTGGATTCGATATTCTCACATGAGAGATCTAGTTGAGTTTCGGATAAAAGTAAACTCTGTAGGAAATACAAATGACTCAACTTGATAGATTGTACTGTACTCAAAAAATATACTAATCACATAAAGCAAATTTAAATATGCATTTTCATATCAGTTTAGGATCTTATTAGTCACTGCCTGCTAGAATTAACGTTCCTAAGAGCATATCAACAAGTACGTTCATTAATATCAGCCAGACACTAAAAAACAATAACTTTGGAGAAAATACGGTCCATATAAATAAGTGAAACCTTAAATTGATGCATGATGCAAGAAGCATAACAGCACTAACG
>JAKUAJ010000344.1:0-15026 GCA_030562865.1 Kodamaea lidongshanica (nom. inval.) | reverse complement strand
AGCACAATGTGGATTGTGTAACCAGGTACAATAGGGGGTATTGGTACGTCTACCAATATCACCTATGTCCCTAGTACACACCCCACTTGCTAACCGAAAGTAATGGGCACGATAGGATATCGTGCCAGCGGCGAGAACCTAGTTCCTAGCACTTCGACCATAATATAGCATACCGACATGAAACGTAGGTACGCTAACACTTTTTGACGGATTTCAAGAACATGCACTGTATAAATATTCTTATGGAGCTATTGAGGACTCCAATTAGCAACCGAGGAGTTGAATCAACCATAGCCTCAACTATAAAGGGTGTAAATTTTGCCAAGTTTTCGCTTTTAAGCTAAATTAGGTTTCAGAAAGTGTCAAATTAGCTATTGCTAAATTATACAAGCATGATATTTGAATTAGCATAGTTGATTATCATCAAATGTCAAAATATCTTATCGTGGGGAATTCTCGTTATATGTCAAAAGGTCATATAGTGGTTATTATAATATATCACAATATTATGCCAAATTATAATCCCCATCATTTCACTTGAAATCAAGCAATTTATCACGCAATGCTCGCTTAGAATTGATTCAAATCGATTCAATCGTATGAGCACTGCAAAGCTTTACTCAAAGCAAGGGGGAAACTCCAACTTTGCTTGACACATTTAATCATTCCTGACTAATCTGAATCTGGAAACAAGGCCCGTTCCGCAATAATATCAAAAGGGCCCATTTATACGGGCGAAAGCTTCAAAGGGGGGGCCCCTTGAGTATCTGTACACCCCATAACCCCATACTAAGTGTATTTTGTTTCCGGTGCTCCTGAGTGTTGTTGTACTACACTTGTTGGATTTGCAACAAGGTTCATCAAAAATTGTCACCTTCTTTAAATATTCATCAAGCATTTTTTAGCAAGACATATACCATCAAATGTACCTTATCACCAGACCATCTACATTTAATTACATAAACATAAACATTAACTATGGAGAAGCTACATACGTTGCCCTAATTTCTATGGATTTACTGGTGTATTTCACATTTCAGAACTTGGACCCTTGATGACTGAAAGGAAATGGTCACGCATATGCTTATACGAGCTCCTCGAGATCCACAAGATAATTATGCGTTTGGATTTGAGTATCCAACAGAGTTAACCTTGTCCTTAATTTCGAAATCTCGTCATACAAATCGGAAACCGAGAGAACCACCTTCTTTTTGATGTGGTTTTTTGACGTGATTTCATTTTTGGAACAGCTTTGGACAATTTCATTGTATGCAGAAATTCTCTGATCCAAGTCCTTTCTCAAGTTCAAAGCCTCTGTCACTGTTCTTTCTGTTTCGCTACCATCAAACTTGAACTTGGATCTAGAATTGGAGAGTTTAATGTTGGAGTTCAATTGCGTGAGAGTCTTGAGCTGCTCAAAGTAGTTGCTTATTAATAACTTTGGGTCTTCGAGTGATTCATCTCCTTCTTGATATGAGCAGTTTTCCCTTATACGCGTCTCCAACTTCTGGAGGTTTTCGGTCAAGTCTCTCTTTCTTAAGAGTGCTTCGGCAAACTTCATTTTTTTTTTTTTGTCATATTGTCTTTGTTCAAGGAGTTTATGAGGGCAAACAAACAACACACGACCCCCCCACCTAGTGGCTGACCCCTTAGTGAGCTACAGATAACGTGAATAGGCTAAAAGATGAAAAGTTTTGTAAATGGAAAAGGCGTCTTTTCTAAAAGAGCAAACAGTATTGCGACACGGGTCTTGTAACCCTCCTCAGTTTCTCTTTTAGGCGCCAATAGTCTTTAAATGGACAGGTTAATTGAAATTGGATAGCCAATTGCTATGAGCTCACTCAGATACATACACTTCTCATTTACACACCCTTTAGTCTTCTTCGCAGTCTTCTTTACTTCTCGTTCTACTTTACTTCCCGCTCTCCTTTACTGCAAACTCTCCTTTACTGCAAACTCTACTGCAAACTCTCCTTTACTGCAAACTCTACTGCAAACTCTCCTTTACTGCAAACTCTCCTTCCCTCCCTCACAAACTCACGAACTCACTCGCTTCGCTCGTTCGTTCGCTCGTTTGTTCGTACAATTCATCATTTTTAGTAATATTACACCCATATATCCTTATAAAGTTGCAAGTTTACAATCTCCCCTTACCCACCCTCTTAAAACTTCTGAAGCCGACAACAGGTTGCTATAAACTATGAAAACATTGTATAAATTTTCAATGTAAAATCTGAATTGTCAGATATTGAAAAAACTATTTTTTGCGTATTATCCACCCTTCAAAAGTCTTAATACCGAGATAAACTTACTTATAGTACAGCGAATCCAACACTTTAGAAAGATTCAACGAGATCGGTTTTCCAATTTTGTTCTTGGATTTCGAGGTCCAATTTGCGCAATTTGGTACGATTAATTTCATAATGCAATCTAAATTGGGGAACATCCACATTGGACATATTGAGAACTTCTGATTCGTATGGAACACTCACACTTCCGCTTTCCGCAATAGCACTATTCACGTCAATGCGTTTCCTGATTTCGTTTCTCAAGTCCAATGCCTCAATCATGGTGCGCTCTTCATCCAGGCCGTCAAACTTGAATTTGGTTTGTGAGTTGGTGAGTGCGATATTGTCCATAAGCTTTACTAATATATCACGAAATTTCAAGTACTTTTTCATCAACTCTTCTGGGTCTTCCGAAGGCTTGGTGCCCTCCTGGCATCCACTGTTCTGTTTTATGCGACTCAACAAGTAAGGGATTTCATTTTGATAGTAAGCCCTAAGAGCTAACGCTTCTGCTACCCTCATTCCCGCACCGCACGAACCGGCGTCTTCTGCGGTATTTATACTTTTCTTTTGGCCACATATCGCTCTTTTCCTCGTCAAAAATGTGACGTAAAATATGGCAATGTAGTACAAAGCTAAATGGGAGGCAAAAGGTTTCAGAGTGAATGGCACTAGTGTGTTGGAATCCCTTATGATTAGATATGGCTTATGATTGTTATAGCTAGCTGTTCGTTTCAAATGCTTTAAGGTGGTGATTGTATAAAGACTTGTAATGCTGGTGAGGTTGGTAATGCTGGTGATGTTGGTAATGCTGGTGATAGATTATTAGCTTGCAATAAACGCTAATAAGCTTGTTATATATCACCAACTTGTCTTATAACCTGGTTTTAGATCATCAACTGGTGAGAATCATTATATCACCAATTGGTCTTTACATGGTTATTGATCATCTTCAGCTGCTGTACACCTCAATCTATTATATCCTCCTGCAAAGCCTTCGATTGTCCTGCAAAAGAGAAACAACAAGAACCTACTTTTGTGATCAGATACAACCAATAAACAACAAACAACGCACCTTTGCAGCCAACAAACCTTTCAATACAAATGTTGTTGGCTTAAAAAGCTTACGAGTGTGAAGACTACAATTAAAGACTAAATGTGTTGGTTGCTAAATATCTTCATGGCGCAACCAAGTTGGCTCAAATAAGATTGTCTGCTACTCATGAGAGAAATGAGCGTAGCGAGTTTCTCTATGTAAAGAGAAGAAATGAGTGTAGAATACACTACAATGATATGTACAAACCAGCACTGTGAGTGAGTGAGTGAGTGAGTGAGTGAGTGAGTGAGTGAGTGAGTGAGTGAGTGAGTGAGTGAGTGAGTGAGTGAGTGAGTGAGTGAGTAGCGAAAATAAGTGAATGAGTGAGTGAGTGAGTGAGTGAGTGAGTAGCGAAAATAAGTGAATGAGTGAGTGAGTGAGTGAGTGAGTGAGTAGCGAAAATAAGTGAATGAGTGAGTGAGTGAGTGAGTGAGTGACTACCGCAAGTGAGTGACTACCGAAAATGAGTGAGAGAGTGACTACCGAAAATGAGTGAATTTGCTCATTCGCACATTCTCGCTCATATTATACTCATAGTACTGCTTCGCAGCACTATAGAATCTAATTATATCCTCCTAAAAAGCATATGGCATTTCGTCCTGCAAAAAAGAATCAACAAGAACCTACTTTTGTGATGGATGATTGTTTTGGCATAATTGTTAACCTACAATCATCAAGCTAAAATCATTCAGCTATACGTACCAGTCAAGCCACATCCTCATCAAGCTACAAAAGTTTTCATTAAACTTCTCTTTGCAACTCCATCATACGTCATTCAACGCTCAAACTTAGGTGCAAAGGCCTATTTCAATACATTTACATCTGCTTTAGTGCTTGTTTCGAAATAAGTTTACTCGCACGACAAAAGTTAGCCCATTCCAAGCACAACAAAATTTAGCCCCAAGCACGACAAAATAAACCACTCCAAGCACGATAAAATATAACCTCAAGCACGATAAAATATAGCCTCAAGCACGACGTTCTATCCAGTGTGGTTGAAGCAGAAAGTTTTAATGCCATCTGGAGGCACGGAATTTATGAGTACAGCGTGTTATACATTGTTTGTCTCTGACAAAATATGTCATCAGCAAGCAGGTCTACATTAAGCTACGGATGGTTGCCACATATTGATGGCTTGCAACCATTAACTGGAGTCAGCTACAGGTGCTTTTTTTTCAAGTTCTTGTGCGAGATCTTTAGATGAATTTGTGCAGAAGATTTGCGGCTTGGAGACGAGTATTCTGTGGTACAAAATCGGCTGATTGAGTGATGATTGAGTGTAAATGAACTCATCAGTGACGGATTGAACATCACACGATTGAGTTACCTGATCCGTAGATGTGTCCATCATTATGAGTCTTTGGTGATATGCAGTTCCCGTTTTGATACCGAGATGTATTTGGGACAAGCCACGCACTGATTATTTCATGGCTTTAAACGTGTGAATGTTATCATTTAACAGTAGCTAGACAGTGGGCTTGTGCCAAAATAATTGGGCCATTAGGAGCAAAAACGAGCTTATCAAAGTAAAACTCACAGTATGGACCTCATCAAAGTAAAACTCACAGTACAGACCTCATCAAAGTAAAACTCACAGTACAGACCTCATCAAAGTAAAACTCACAGTATAGACCTCATCAAAGTGAATAACTTGTTGAGCTAGAGCATCAAACTGTCACTTTCAAAGTAAGCACTTGATGGCGTTTGCAAATCATTAGGGTGATTTGGGCTATATTTTGGACACAACTGCAGTTTAGCAAGTGAAGACGATACAATCCAGCTAGGTTAAATTGGCTAAAACGAAATCTTGAGTATGAATGGAGTTGATTTGACACTGATTAGCTGGTTGATTGAAGCTGATTAGCTGATTAGCTGATTAGCTGGTTGATTGAAGCTGATTAGCTGATTAGCTGATTAGCTGGTTGATTGAAGCTGATTAGCTGATTAGCTGATTAGCTGATTAGTTGATTAGCTGATTGATGGAAGCTACTTTTGGACTCTAACTATGCTTCATCAAATACTCTGACCAAAGTGATGCCTAATGATTCAAGTTCACGATGACTTTACATTGGGGCTTGGCTACTGTGGGGTACATCAACCTTCGGTGCATCCAACTTCGTCACCTCCACCTTTGGCCAACAAATCAATAGATTATCAACCACAGAGATCACTCTAAGAATTCATTTGTCAAGCACAAAGATTTATCGTCTATTGGGCAAGGTGCTGATCAAAGCTAAATAACCACAAGAGGTTGGTGGAGACGAGGATTGAAAAGGAGAATGTGATTGAGACGAAAATGTGATGGAGACGAAAATGTGATGGAGACGAGGGTTACCAGAACGGGATGTTGATGCTTAAGATGCAGTGTACCAGAAAAGGATGTTGATGAAGTCGCAGCGGTTTGGTTTTGGCGGTGTGCCTGTAACGCGATGTGTGCTAAGATAGCAGAGGGTACATTTTAGCACATGGCGTGATCTCGGTTGATTCTGGCCGATGAGCCTTATGGGTTATGTAATGAATACCTATGCGTTGTGGTTTAACAGAGTGTGGGTAGGATTAACTATTAATAGGACACGACGGAGTAGTGCACCATTAATAGGAGACCACTGAATAGGACACCATTAATAGGACACCATTAATAGGACACCATTAATAGGACACCACTGAATAGGACACCACTGAATAGCACTACCACTGATTACCATACTACACATACCACACCACTGATTACCACTGAATAACACCCACCACTGATTGCCACTGATTATCACTGAATAACACCCACCACTGATTACCACACATTACCACACCACACCTTACCTAAGCATACCAGGTTGGCACGTTGGCAATTTATGCACACGACAAGTCCAAGCATGCAGGCCAAGCTGCTACCGAAGCAATGCCGTAGAACAGGCTCCAGTGATTTCTAAGCAAGGCCCTTGCGTACCTCGTGTGCGAAAACGTGCGACAGATTGCGATGTCAATAATTTGGATCTACCAAATTTCACTCAAACAATCGCCAGTTGAGGATCGTGATCCAATCCTCCGTATACTAGGCGGCCAAACCGGCAAATGTGTCTGTCAGGATGTGGAATGGTTGTGAGATCTACCATGCAAGGTGTGCAAGCTTTGTTGTTGGTAACCACTATTGAATTTGCTTTGTCAGCACTATAGTAAACCTTAACGCCGACTCAAGGGATAAACTCCGGAAAAGAAATTTTGGGGTTTTACAAGAATTCGGAAGATATCTAAGAAAAGTTGGTTAGTATGAAGGGACTAAGTCGACTAAGGCGATGAAGTCGACAATTGTAACAGAGGATTCGTAAAGCAATAGATCAACAGAATAACCATCAAACAGGAGTACCGGATGACTATAGAGTATAATTATTATGTGTAATGATACTAATGTAATTGAGTTGTGTTGATGATCAGTATAATTGAATTTTAAGACTTGGATCGGTATAATTGAGTGTATTGGTTGATGATCAGTATTGAGTTGTATTGGTTGACAATCACTATGTAATTAAACTTGTACTCTTAATGACAAGCGTAGGCTTAACAATACATATCAAAAACGATAAGCTTATCCTACAATCATCACCACCCTTAAACAATACCCACATAATCTCCATCTTCTCTACAAAATACGAACACGCATGGAAGCAACTTCTGGATTTCCGCCATTAACAGTTAATGGTCATCCGGTGTTTTTCCGAAAACATCTCATCGGAAATACCCGGAAAAGTGATGACCAGAATGTCAGTGAGAGTGTGCGACCATGGGAGACGATTGACCATGGGAGACGATTGACCATGGAAGACAATATGACCATGGAAGACAATATCAAGACAATATGACCATGTCAGACGATTTGACCACATCAGACAATGTACATTTGACAATTCATCCACCATATCAATCTACACACTACTACCTTGGTCAATTACATACCAACCCACGATGTAATAGCCATTCCGCCAAGAAACCTCAAGCTAATTACCAGTAGGTACCCTTCTTTTTGCGTCACCAATGTGCCGTTTAATTTCCTTTCTGTTCGCTTGTTGTTTTCTTTTTTCTATAGTGCTTTTTTCTATAGTGTGTTATTATTATTATTATTCTTTTTTTTTTTTCTTTTCTCTTTTGACACTGTTTTGTTTTGCGCTAGTGAGATCCTCTTCTTTTCTTTTATTAGTCAGTTAATAGATCTCGCTTCAAATTTTTTTTTTTCTTTCTTATTTTCGCCGATTTCTTTTGTATGTTGTAGATGATGGGCACATGGGTCATCTGTGGTCCCCTTCAAATCCTGAAGCTCTAAATGTTGTAAAAAAGAACCTTGCCTAATCTATGGGAATTGCTGCAGGTGCCTGCTGTATCCAATTGGCTTGTAGACTGCCCCCAGATAATTTAAAATTTTTGATGCTTTTTTTCAATTGTTTGTCGTATCGACTTTGTGTCAGATAAATGTAGAGATCTTTGTACCATCAAAACGCAGACGTTTGTACAACCAGAGAGGGCCCACGTTTTCTGCACCTCCAGATATGACTTCGTAACCATCAAAGGCATTTTCCCACAAGCCTCAAACATAGTATTCACCATAAAGCACAACCAAGACCAAATCCAAAACCATATACTAAATCATTACTTAACCATCCTTTATCAATTGCAAGCTAGATAAACGTCTAAATGATACCCTGACGGGGAACCCCGTGCCTCTGAAATATATTTTTTTACTTCAATCATACACAAAATCTGTTTGTACCACACATTGAAAGATTAGGCCCACGAGACTGAATACTTTTGAGTAAGAATGAGGAACTTGAATGTGATATATAAAGAAGCTTTGTTTCCTTGGTTTTAATATCATCAACAACAACTACAAAGATAATGTCTGACATTAAAGAAGTCTCCTACACAGAGAACACCAGTGGTGGTAAGACTGCCTTCAAGGATTACATTGGACAGTTTGCCCATGTTGAAGACCCTCTTGAGAGAAGAAGATTGGCATTGGAAGAAATTGACAATGCTGGGTTCGGATGGACTCAAGTCAAGATGATCATGATTGCCGGTGTCGGTTTCATGACTGATTCTTACGATATCTTCGCCATTAACTTGGGTATTAACTTCTTGGCTTATGTCTACTGGGACAACAAGATGCCTGTTGCCACCTCTAACTTGATTAAGGTCTCCACTTCTGTTGGTACCGTTATTGGTCAAGTTGGTTTCGGTGCCTTTGCTGACATTGTTGGTCGTAAAAAAATTTATGGTTTGGAATTGATCATTATGATCATGGCCACTATCGCCCAATGTTGTATCGGTACTTCCCCAGCTATTAACTTCACCGCCCTTTTAGCCACTTTGAGAATTGTTATGGGTATTGGTATCGGTGGTGACTACCCATTGTCTTCTATTATTTCTTCTGAATTCTCCACCACTAAATGGAGAGGTGCTATCATGGCTGCTGTCTTCTCAAACCAAGGTTTGGGTCAATTGTTCGCTGGTTTGGTCGCTCTTATTGTTGTCACTGCTTACAAGGATGATTTAAAGGATGTCAACTACAAGCAAAAGAGACCATGTCGTGGTAAGTGTTTGAAGGCTATGGATCAAATGTGGAGAATTATTATCGGTCTTGGTTGTCTTCCAGGTGCCGTTGCTTTATACTACAGATTGACTATTGCTGAATCTCCAAGATACTCCTTGGACGTTGAAGAACACGATGACCTCCAAAAGGTTGCTGACGCCGAAGCTGCTTTGGACGTTGCTGCTCAAAACATCACTCCACCAAAGGCTTCTTTCAAGGACTTCTGGAGACACTTTGGTCAATGGAAATACGGTAAGATTTTGATCGGAACTGCTGGTTCTTGGTTCACTTTGGATGTTGCTTTCTACGGTTTGGGTCTTAACACTGGTGTCATCTTACAAACTATTGGTTACGCCTCTAGTAACGACGTTTACACCAGATTACACAACATTGCTGCCGGTAACTTGATTTTGATCTGTGCTGGTTCTTTACCAGGTTACTGGTGTACTGCTGCTACTATCGATACCGTCGGTAGAAAGCCAATCCAAATGGCCGGTTTCGTTATCTTGACCGCCCTCTTCTGTATCATCGGTTTCGCTTACCACAAGATTGGTTCTAACGGTTTATTGGGATTGTACGTCTTATGTCAATTCTTCCAAAACTTCGGTCCAAACACTACCACCTTTATTGTTCCAGGTGAATGTTTCCCAACCAGATACAGATCTACTGCTCACGGTATGTCTGCTGCCGCCGGTAAAGTCGGTGCCATCATTGCTCAAACCTGTATCGGTACCTTGGTCAACCACGGTTGTGACGCTAAGCACCCTAACTGTTTCTTGCCTCACGTCATGGAAATCTTCGCTTTGTTCATGGTTATCGGTTGCGGTACCACTTTGTTGATCCCAGAAACAAAGAGAAAGACCTTGGAAGAAATCTGTGAATTATACCACGATGAAGTTGACGCTTCTAAATTGGGTAAGGACAGATACGTTCAAGAATCCCACTACGACTCCGATGAGAGTAAGGCTTAAGTCCTTTATTTGTTTTCACCTTAATATATAATTGTCTCCTTGACTGTAAGTGAATCATTTTAGGTTAATTGTTAATGTTTTTAGATTTCGAAAGAATGAGTTTTTAACTATTGTAGCTTGGTTGATATGAAGAGTATGGTAGGCCTAACAGGTTGCCCACAAGTTTCAAGAGAGCTCATCCAGACATTGGCTCTCAGTGAAATATCTAATACAAAGTCACCTAATTTAAACTTTACATTGTGTAGCATAATAACAACACTGAACAACCTCGCTTCGCTCAGTTGTTCATCAAAAACCAAGAAACCCACCACACTGTCGCAAACGCCTGAGCAACCAAAGGTCAACATCCCACAAAAAATTACAAAATCCAACAATAAAACAAACGCTCTCGTATGTTCTCCATGTGCATCCACTGTCGTATGTTCTTTATGGTGCAGCCACTTGAACATCTCTTTTGGCGCATTTTTTTATGGTGCAGCCAGTTGAACATCTCTTTTGGCGCACACCTGGTGATCTCCTCAGCGATCTTTATTCATCCTGTTGTAGCTCCTTTGACTCTTTACTAGGGATCGGCCCAGCATTGTCTCCCATATTCGGTCAAATCTACGGCTTCTCCTTCAGTGATATTGTACAATTTTGTGACATAACTGAGGCTGCACTCGTCACCAAAATGCATTGTATGAGGATGTTAATAGTTTATTGTTCGGCACAATCACTAAAGTCTATTGTTATTATTAATCATCCAATTAAACATCTGTTTCCGCATGTCACTTGTTTCATCTGGTAAACTATGACGGTGGCTATTGGGAAAGTCGCATAGATTGTGGCTATTGGTGAAGTAGCATAGATTGTGAGTATTGGTAACGATTATGATGAATCGTGAGGTGCTACACATGTGCTCATCGTGATTAATAAATCATATCATAATAAAACTCTGTACTCATCTATCATAATAAACTCTGTACTCTTGTATCATAATAAACTCCCTCGCTGTTCCACTTGAGTCCAACAAAATCCCAATCAGGCCCAGCATGTTTCCGACAAAATACTCTTGTTGTATTGTTTAAACTTATCACCGACATGACCCACCAAAGCTCCAACAATAGTGGAGGATTCAATACAGACAAACAACACGGAATTGGGTCATTCCAAGACACTCCCAATTGTTTCGCCAACAATAGTTGACTCGTTTAGTTATAACTACACAACTTGCACTCTCATGTACAAATAATGACTACACAACTTGCACTCTCATGTACAAATACCCACCAAAAGATAAAAAGACATGTGAATTAAATATATAAAATAGAAAAGATTAAGCCATAACTTCAAGCATGGCACTCTTGAATTGAACAATCATAAAATGGGTCACTCTTGATCAAAAGATGAAGATTTTGGTTTCAGATGTAAACCTTTGCATAGATGATTGAAATCAAATCTCCTTTAAATGCTTCATTTCATCATCATTGCAAATCATCTTTGCAATTGATATTAAATCTCTTCAATCACTCACTCACTCACTCACTCACGCACTCACTCGCTTCGCTCGTTCGCTCGTTCGCTCGTTTGCTCGTTCGCTCGTTCGCTCGTTCGCTCGTTCGCACTCACAACTCCCTAAAGAGCTTCTTGAAGTGCTATTGTGTCAACAATTTGCTTCGTTCTTCCCCAATCAGCATCTTCTTCCAAATCAGCACTTTTATTATCCGAGGGATTACCATTATTCACAACGGTAGCCATTCTTTCCACTTGTTCAGCAGAAGGCATGAAAATAACTCTGGTACCAGCATTTTTGGCGACATTTTGAATAGCATCCAAATATCTAATTTGCATAGCAGGTTTGGAAGCTAAAATATCAGCAGCTTTTCTCATCAATTTAGCACTTTCAACTTCAGCCTTAGCTTTGATGATTTTACCTTCACCAATACGTCTAGCTTCAGTGGCCATAGATAAGGAAGATTCAACGGTTTTTGGTAAGGTCAAATCTTTAATAAGAATGGATTCAATATTGACACCCCAATCAGCAGCAGTTGAAGATATAATTTGTTCAATGTTTTCTGCAACTTCTTCACGTTTCTCAACAATATCTTGTAAAATTCTATTACCAATCACATCACGTAAGGTGGTTTGAGTTCTTTCAATGATTGCATCATCGATGTTTGAGATCATATAAACAGCACGTTGAGGATCAATGATGTTATAATAAACCACCGAAGTGATTGTAACCGAAACATTATCTCTAGTGAAACAATTTTGAGCTGGGATCTCTCTGATATTAACTTTGATTGATACTCGAGTTAATTTTTCCGACCAAGTGTTAACATATGTAAGACCTGGATCAACAACACGATTCAAAGCACCAAATTGTTGAACGAGACCAACCTCACCTTGAGCAACCTCTTTGTAAGGATTGGTACATAAGCAACAAAATATACCGCAGGATCCAAAGAGTCCACCCAAACTTGTGATACATCCTTGATATGCATTATGAGGTGGGGTTTCATAATGTTTAGCAAACTTTTTGAAAACCATATTTGATTGAGCTTGCGGCTCTGTATTCTTAACTATTTCGATTGATGACATCTTGTGTTATCTATGTTTAACTTGGCATTTTATAAGGATATTGGCCGTTATTTATATATCTCGCCAAGACCCCTCGTGACGTCAGAATGTGCCACAAAACTCACCGAGGGACCCTACTTTTGAAACTAAGCCGTGACCAATTATGCGAGTAAACCTCTACCGCAGCACTTGGATGGGTTCCTAACCAGATAACGGAGTTGTATTGTGCGTTAGGTCATGAAGTGGGGAGGCACACTGGTTTCCATTTTAATGGAAACCATCACTGAATCAGGGCTGAGTGAGGGTATTGAGTGAGGGTTATTGAATGGTTGTTGAATGGTTGTTGAATCAGGGCTATTGAATCAGGGCTGTTTAATCGGGGAAATCAAATAACTGTTGACTCAGGGCTATTGAATCAGAACTGTTGAATCTGGGAAATCAAATAACTGTTGACTCAGGGCTATTGAAAGGCTATCGAATCTGAACCGTTGATTCAGAACTATTAAAACTAATAAATACCTATTGTTCAATCTAGTAATCTCATCGTTTAAACAACCATGTCTCAGTCGTATCTTCTAGTAACACCCAAATGGTACAAATATTATAGCAAAGCAGCTCAACAGGATATGGCCTTCTTTGTCACACAACAAATTGGCTTTCTCGGTCACGGCTTTATCCGCCTCCAACACTCCTAACCAAAACTTTATTCAAACAAACTTTAATTCAACCCACCGAACGGATATCCCCGATCAATTACAGGCTGAGTTTATGTGAAGATAATGCAAAAGGTCACTAGCCTGATACCACGCATCAATGCTAAAGATTGAAGAAAATAATGATTTAGCGTAATAATGACCCAAGCTTATCAAAAGATAACGATTCTAAAAAGTAATCATGATAAGATCGATATGGAGTATATCTGAAATATAATCTAGCTGAGATTAAAAAATGGACGAGTCAGGAATCGAACCCGAGACCTTACCCATGCTAAGGGTACGCGCTACCAACTACGCCACACGCCCGATTTTGATTAAAAATTCGCGTGGTTTTTCCCCACGGAACTCGAAGCGAGAGAGAGAGAGAGAGAGAGAGTGAGTGTGTGTGTGAGTGTGTGTGTGTGTGTGTGTGACTGAGTGACTGACTGACTGAGTGTGAAATAGAAATGATATGAGATAACACAAATTAGATATGAGACTTGAAGAGATAGTTTGAACTTTTCCAAAAGAAGAACGATCGTAAATTAGGTTAGTCTGAGCGTTTGGAAAAGATGGCAGCATGTGCACACAATCTAAATTATATAATCCCCAGTCTTCTGTACTCCCCAGTCTCTTTTAATCACTAACTTTATTAAACTCTCTTTTTCTCCTTCATTGGCTCTCCTTCATTGGCTCTCCTTCATCGAATCTCCTTCATTGAATCTCCTTACTCACTCGCTTCGCTCATTCGTTCTTGCATGTTTCACCAACAATTATCCAATTTTTTACAATATTTTCACTTATGGAGCTCATTCTGCCGCCAATACTCGGATAGACCTTTACAATAAAGCCATGATGCAAAGCTTCAGGGCTTGGATTAAGTGGATATGCATTTAAAAGTCCCTCGTGGGATGCTCCTCAAAGCGTTCATCTCCAAAGAAAACCTTTCATCTATGCTGCATCAAAGGTACATTCAGTTTATTACATACATATCACCTGTTTCAATTATCCCTTTGGAATGATTACTAATGAGATCTGCGCACTTTATGTCCGCATTGCGTATTCACAAGATTAAATGTGCACGTGTGGGAGCAACGAGCGTAGCCAGTTAGTATGTGAGTGAGAGATTAATGACTGATAGAGTTAGGGTGTAGTAAGAGATTAATGACTGAGAGATTTGGTTATAACTGAGAGATTTGGTCACAACTGAGAGATTTGGTTATAACTGAGAGATTTGGTTATAACTGAGAGATTTGGTTATAACTGAGATTTTGTAATGAATGAGAGATTTGATAACATCAATCTATATTATATTATTTGATTATATCATCAGATGTTGCCACATTAAACCATATATCGTAGATGGAACAAGTAAAACTTGTCAGTTCTTGTTGAAAATTCTTCTCCAGAGCCTCCTTTAAATTCCACTCCATCATTCATCCTCAAGATTACTTCTTGGACCTTTATACCATTTGCGAGCAGACACAAACCACCAAATCACAATTATACTAACAGGTCCAAAAAACACCAAACTGGTCCAATTCATGGATTCAGGCTCAAGTTCCGAGCCTTTAACAACAGGAAGACATAAAATTGGAACCATCAACAATACAAACAAACATGAGATAACACCCAAAGGAGTTGAAAACCTTCCCAAGTTAATTGGTCCTGGTTTAAAAGTATTTCTGGCATAGGTGATTCTTAAGAAAATTGGTACAGTAAAAGAAATATATCCAGCAATAGCACCAACAGAAAAAATGGCACCCATGGTAGCTGGACCAGCAAACATAAAGAGCATTAAACATTGACCAATGAAAAAATTGAACCAAACAGCATTTA
>JAKUAJ010000343.1:0-15078 GCA_030562865.1 Kodamaea lidongshanica (nom. inval.) | reverse complement strand
AGGTTGAAATCTCAGGCGGTGGCCTGAGATGACAACTGGAAATTTCGGTGACTACATAGGGGCCCGGGGGGTACCCTATGGACACGCCTGTGGCGTAAGTCACCTAATCGCTAGGCATGACTGCAACGGCAGTCATAGCTAGCGTCGGAATATATGGTAATATACCCTAATATTAGCCATTAACCGTATACCGCTAACACTACTCACTCATTCAATCACTTACTCACTCACTCGCTTCGCTCGTTCGTCTGTTCTACGGTTGAAATCCGAAACACGAAGAATGCTCATAAGATTTCTATAGCCTACTCTTCATTGAAGGTCATGATAAGAATGTTCTGAATACCCTAATTCGGAAGTGTCAAGTATCTCAAGAATCTTCAAAACAAAACTATAGGATTCAACAAAAACATCAAATCATCGAAAGCATGTTCATATTTTGTCACCAGTGTCTTTCGCCTTTTTCAGATCTTGTTACTTTATTTGGTTACTCTTGATGAATTTGGGAAAATTGATACCATATTGTTTGGAATACCGCATCCACAAACGAGCGGAGCGAGTTTGGTTCACGCATACTTTGTTCGTTTGCACCTACTTTGTTCGTTTGCACCTACTTTGTTCGTTTGCACCCACCACAAACGAGCGAAGTGATGGGTGAGTGAGTGAGTAATGAGTGCGTTCGTGAGTGATGAGTAAGTCATGAGTGATAAGTAAGTCATGAGTGATTGACGGACTCACGGACTCACGGACTCACGGACTCATAAGTTCGCACTCTCTCACTCATACATTTACTCACTCAAAAGTTCTTACTTTGTTCGTTTGCACCCACCACAAACGAGTGTAGCGAGTTTGGTGCACACTTACTTTGTTCGTTCACACCTACTTTGTTCGTTTGCACACACCACAAACGAGCGAAGCGAGTTTGGTTCACGCATATTTTGTTTGTTCGCTTTGTTCGTTTGCACCCACAAACTCGCTTCGCTCGTTTGGTTCACACCCACTTTGCTCGTTTGCACACAGCGCAAATTTTGCAAACCACGTTGCTTGGCAAGTCACGTATGCACATCACCTAATCTCTTCATTTAATGTACTGCTGCAAAAATTGCCATATTGGGAGGTAAACGAGCGTGAACAGCTAATAACAATGTTCAATATGTCTGCTAAAGTGAATGTTTGGTAATGTGGTTCTCCAAATTATCGTCAGTATGCAATTTATCTCATTCTGGACGTTGGTATTTGCTGTGCGATTCATCTGGACGTCTTTGCTAGACAGCTCGAATCTACAAAGCTGGATGCAAGTTTTATGATGATCCAGTGTATGAAGCTGATTCCTACAGAACGCTCGTAGTAAGTATCAGTAACTCTCATGTTTGTTGCTCAGAATGTGCCTCCAGTCACTTGGACGCCTATTTTACCCTCTGAGTCAGAAATTGCACACCAAAACTGCACACCAGAACTGCACACCAAAACTGCACACCAAAACTCCAAACCAAAGCTGCACTCTAGAAGTGCACACTATAGAAAGATTGGAAAGATTAACCAATGATGCTACACTTATAAACACTCGTTGATGTGCTCTAACATCACTTTCAGTGTTGTATCTGCAATGACCTCAGCCGTTGGTATGTCGCTTGTTTCTGGTCCTGCTTTCATCACACAAAATCTCTTGTATGACGTATTTGAATGCAACAAATACAAACTACTGGGCCTGTCGATGATATGCAAAACGACCCCCAATTAATTATTTACTCGTTTAGCTCCATGAGCTGATTCAAACATACCCGTTTATTTGTATTTACCAACCCTCGTCATCAACCAACTCTATAAAAGCTCATCTATTTGCCTTCAGTCCTCATCAAACCTCACAAACCTCACACTCATTACAATGTTCACTAAAAACATCTTGGTCTTGTTGGCCACCTTCCTCCTCAACTCTTTCTTGTCTGCTGCTTTCAACTTGAACGCAAAAAACAATCTCGTTGTTTATTGGGGTCAAGATGGTCACGGTACTCAAAAAAGATTGAGAAACTACTGTTCCAACTCCCCAGCTGATGTGCTTGTTCTCTCCTTCTTGGACTCTTACCCAAAGATGGACTTGAACTTTGCCAATTCCTGTGGGGGATCTTACACTGGTGATGGAATTTTGAAGTGTACTCAAATTCGTGATGATATCAAGTACTGTCAATCCCAAGGTAAGAAGGTGTTGCTTTCTCTTGGTGGTGCTAGTGGAAACTATGGCTTCCTGAACGATGGCCAAGCTAAGCAATTTGCACATACCTTGTGGAACAAATTCGGTGCAGGTTCTGGAGACAGAAACAGACCTTTTGATGACGCCATTGTCGATGGTTTCGACTTGGACATTGAAAACTATAGACAAACAGGTTACACTGCCTTTGCTAAAGAGTTGAGAAACTTGTTTAACAGCAACAAGTCAAGACAATTTTTCTTGACTGCTGCTCCTCAATGTCCATTCCCAGATCAATCCGTTGGCCAAGCCCTTGCCAACGCATACTTTGACATGCTCTTCATTCAGTTTTACAACAACTATTGTAACTTGAAGAACAAGCAATTCAACTGGAACACCTGGGCCAACTTTGCCAAGACCAAGTCACCAAATAGAAACGTGAAATTGTTTGTTGGTTTGCCAGCATCAGGTGCTGCTGGGTCAGGGTACGTTGGTGCCTGGACCGCCAAGCAAGTCATGGGTTCTTCTGTGATGAACCACCACAACTTTGGTGGTATCATGTTGTGGGATGCCGATATTGCCTGGAACAACAAGAAGAACAATGTCCACTTTGCCCAGCAATGTAAGAATATTATCAATGGTAGAAACCCAACCAAGCGTGAGGATGAAGAAACTGAAGGTGAAACTTCTAATGACGAGCTTCCAACAACTCTTGTCACTGTTAGAGCTACCCAAACTGCTGAGCCATCTGAATAGATCTATTCAATTGATTGAAAAGCGCAGCTTGACCCTTGATACCCATTGTTTACCCAATACACATAATACCCAAATGAGTAGAAAGTCATGTAATGAAATCCTGTAATGAATATACGAAGGAATTGTATATTGAAATCAATAACTTCTGAAACCACTAAACTGCCCCAATGCAATCAAGTACACGATTCCCATTCGGTGTCACAACGTATCCATAAGTACCATCTTGGGAGTAAAAATAATGCATTAACAATCATCAGTCGTTCTGTTCAAACGTCATACGTTTTTCGTGTAATGATTGATGCAGTTGTGCGTGTAATTATGATCGATATCAAAATCTCAATTGGGGTGTCTAACAAGTTTGCTTGCGTGCCACATCTTGATTAGATTATTGATACCAACTCTTTTCATTTGATAGTTTTTCAATTCTTTTCATGGTGGGTCTTTGCGTATACACTGATGATTTTTTGGGTGGAAGGGTATGCTGGGTTTGATAATCAGATGATTCTTGGACTTGCATGTATGAGAATATTGATGTTATCCATCTGTATTCAATCATGAGAGTCATTTCAAACTCGAGAATTTTGGTCTCTTCAATCATTTTCGATCCTTGACATTTCTTACATTTATCTTTGGTTCTGTATGTTTTTCCATTACTGTCGCTTTGTTCTCGAGAGATATACCCAGGCCCAATTCGATGGAATTTGAACACAGATCCTTCACCCTCGCAAGTGCTGCATGTTTTGAACATAATCAGTTTCTTGCATCCTGTACCCGCACAACGAGTACATATTATATTTCTGGTAGATGTGGTGCGAATCGCGTCTTCAACGTTATCGTCCATCCACTGAAACGAGCGGTTCACACCCACTTGGCTCGTTTGCCGTGGACTTGGCTCGTTCGCTCGTGGACTTGGCTCGTTCGCTCGTGGTGAGTGAGTTTTGGGTAAGGACTTTGATTTTATAAATTCAGCACCAAATTCTTTTACATATATGACCATTCAAACACTCATCAAGGATCATAAGTTTTTGTTTAAGTGAGAATTCACGCATACTTTGTTCGTTTGCACCCACCACAAACGAGCAAAGTGATGGGTGAGTGCTCAGTAAGCAACTATTAGTGTTGAACACATATCGCTATATAAACATACATACAATATAATCCAATGATAATAATCTAAACAACTGGCACAGGAATTGGCAGATTTAATCCCAGGCCATAACTACATTTTTGCATTATTTTGTACGTATTCTACACATTTTTCTTTCAATTGGCTGCGAAATTTTCAAACGAGATTATACACCTACGGTTGCGTTACCACATTATTGCAGTACGGGTCTTCAGATTGGCTTTCTTGTATAAGATTCCGAAAGTATTTAGCGATCATTAGTATTAGAAACAAATTTTCTCTTCTAGTATTGATTACGATAGTGAAGTAGGACTATGTGTAGTGTGGTTATTTATAGTGTGGTTATTAAGCAACCAAATGAGTGTATATGCAACTTGCAAGTATAAATTTGGAGTAAATATTTAGAGATGAACAAAACGGCACCAGCAACGAATGAGTGAACGAGCGAACGAGCGAACGAGCGAAGTGAGTTTGTTCACACTCACTTGAAAACGAGCAAAGCGAGTTTGTTCGCACTTACTAACTTTGTTCGTTCGCACTCACTCAATCACTCACTCAATCACTCACTCAATCACTCACTCAATCACTTGCTTCGCTCGTTCGCTCGTTCGCTCGTTCGCTCGTTCGCTCGCTCACTCCCTGTTTGGGAGATTTAAGGCCCTCATTTGACATCTTTATCCAATTTACATATTGTTAACTTTCAAAACGAACTAGGAGGTGGTGATTTAGTAATGCCCAAAATGATTGATTTTCTTTATCATTTCACTCCTCAAGTCTCGAGCTTACCAAGTTGCACGCACGAACGAACGAAAGAACGAAAGAACGAACGAACGAACGAACGAACGAACTCACACACTAATTCGTACATTCATTCACACACACTCACACACTCACTCACTCGCATCGCACGTTCGTATAAGTATTTTAAGACATCTATGACTTCCATATCGAATCCTATCAAGCGAGTGAGTGAGTGAGGAGTAAATAAGTGAGTCAGGAGTGAGCGAGTGAGTGGGTGAGTGGGTGAGTGGGTGAGTGGGTGAGTGAGTGAGTAGGACAAACGAGTGAAGTGAGTGAGTGAGTTAGTTTGAAGCACTCATAGTAATGCTTCGCAGCACTATTCGTTCGTTCATGCACTCATAGTACTGCTTCGTAGCACTATTCGAAATCATGAAAATTAGTATTTTAATCATAACAAGTACAAAATAACTCGTATCTCTCCATTCCTGCAACATTTCTCAATCAGTACCCTCAATACCATTTGTACCGACTCATAAACTGTTTCTCATAAACTACTCGATCCAAATTCCTTTCAAATTAGGCTACTCACGAACGAGCGCTCGCACTCAAAATCTCACCATCACACTCTCCCACTCACTCGCCATACCCCAAACCAACCAACAATCATGCAGTATGGCTCTCTTGAGTTTTGAAATTACACCATTACTATTCAAATTCATAAGAATTCGCAACTCACTCGCTCGTTTTTTCGTACATTGCTACAGTTTGTGGGCCAAGTGGATCTGCTTCATATGAGGTAACCTTTATTGCCTTTAGCAATTGCTTGGCTCTTAAACTAGATATTTTACCTTAGCTGTAATGTATGGATTAACTCTGGTATGTTTCTGTCATATATTACTCTAGTATATGGCTTAGCTCTGGTTTTTTGTTAGCTCTCAATCCTCACTCAAAAGTTCGCAGTGAGTGAGAGTGAACGAACAATCTCGCTTCGTTCGTTAATGGCTTTTGTGACTTCTCTCGCGGATGTTTGTGAGTGATGAGTAAGTCATGAGTGATTGACGGACTCTCGGACTCACGGACCCACGGACTAACTCACTTACTCAAAAGTTTGCACTCTCTCACTCATTCACTTACTCACTCAAAACTTTGTTCGTTTGCACCTACTTTGTTCGTTGCATCCACCACAAACGAGCGAAGTGATGGGTGAGTGAGTGAGTGAGTAATGAGTGATGAGTGCGTTCGTGAGTGATGAGTGCGTTCGTGAGTGATGAGTGCGTTCGTAAGTGATGAGTAAGTCATGAGTGAAAAGTATGTCATGAGTGAAAAGTAAGTCATGAGTGATTGACGGACTCACGGACTCACGGACTCACGGACTCAAAAGTTCGCACTCTCTCACTCATTCATTTACTCACTCAAAAGTTCTTACTTTGTTCGTTTGCACACACCACAAACGAGCGAAGCGAGTTTGGTTCATGCATACTTTGTTTGTTTGCACCTACTTTGTTTGTTTGCACCTACTTTGTTTGTTTGCACCTACTTTGTTCGTTTGCACCCACAAACTCGCTTCGCTCGTTTGGTTCACACCCACTTTGCTCGTTGCACCCACTTTGTTCGTTGCACCCACAAACTCGCTTCGTTCATTTGGTTTACACCCACTGTGTTCGTTTGCAGCCACCACAACTCGCTTCGCTCGTTTGGTTCACGCTTAATTTGTTCGTTCACACTTACTTTGTTCGTTCACGCATACTTTGTTTGTACCTACTTTGTTCGTTTGCACCCACAAACTCGCTTCGCTCTTGAACTGCCACTCCACCATGATGCCAGGAAGGTACGAGCGAACGAACGAACGAACGAACGAACGAACTACTGACGAACGAACTACTCACGAACGAACGAACTACTGACGAACGAACTACTGACGAACGAACTACTCACGAACTAACTACTCACGAACGAACTACTCACGAACGAACTACTCACGAACGAACTACTCACGAACGAACTACTCACGAACGAACTACTCACGAACGAACTACTCAACAAACCTCTAAAGACCCGTACCGCAATAATTTAACAAACTTCGCTCGTTTGTGGTGGGTGCAAACGAACAAAGTAGGTGCAAACGAACAAATTAAGCGTGAACCAAACTCGCTTCGCTCGTTTGGTTCGTTCACGCCTCGCTCGTTTGTTGTTGCCGTGAATAATATGCACTTCGTGTAATATCACGGATTTCAATAGTCCGTATAAAGAAACACTTCACACGAGTTCAGATGCACGGCATAACGGCTATAAGACAAAGGTACAAAATGAGCATTCTCTCGAGCGATGGGAATGGATCAGCAATTTCGGTTTTAAATTCCGTTGGATATGTGGAAATAGATACGAATTTCGTAGATATGAATATTGATAAGGATTTCGGGATCTCGTAGATATGGATTTTGTAGATATGAATTTCGTAGATACGAATAATTAGTTGTGGACTATATTTTTGTCATACAAATGAAATATGGAACAAGCGTACCGCAATAATGTAGTCGTGGGATTGTTCGTGGGATTATTCGTAGGATTATTCGTGGGATTATTCGTGGGATTATCCGTGGCACTATCCGTGGCACTATTCGTATACTAAAATCAAGCAGTATTCGCAGCATTTTACTTATTTGAATTAAGCACTCATAGTACTGCTTCGCAGCACTATTCGTAGCACTATTCGTAGCACTATTCGCAGCACTATTCGCAGCACTATTCGCACTATTCTTATTTGAGTCATGCACTCATAGTACTGCTTCGCAGCACTATTCGTCGCATCCACGGCACCATCAAATTACCCGGATTTATAAATATCTTGGCAAACTTGGCACATTTGACATAGACATCCTTCAACAGCGCCGTTTATCATAGTAAGCCATCACAAAACGCTGTTATATAGTCCATTCAATCTATTCAACCAAGGACCCTTTGTAGTTTAATCTCGGACTTTACTCACCAAGTGTACTTTCCGACTTACCCCAAGTGTACTTGGTAGTTTCCAACGCACTTTGAAAGATGTCATAAAGCATTAGTTGACATGTCATTCAGCATTCAAGTGGAGAAGTTTTGACTGGCATTTTAAGTGGAGTTAACATTGGCATTTAAAGTGCAGTTAACATTGGCAAAGTGGAGATTATTACCATTTTAAAGTGGAGTTAACATTCACCTGGCATCTACCTGTGGAGACCAAGTCTCACTATACACAAAACCAACGTTTAATACTATACTGTAAGGCATTATGAGATGTTCAATTCAAGGTTGCTTGTGGGGTGCATTAAATAAGCAAGGTTCTGTTGAGGTAATGTATTGGCAAATACGATAACGAGAGTGAATAACAATCAAACAACAACAACTGTACAACAACTGTAAAACAATCGAATGACATCCGTACAACATGCTATTGTACACTTTATAAACGATTAATTGTACAAACCAACAATCTATAGGTTACAGTTACATTAACGGAAGTTACCAAAACACAATAACCAAATGACATATTGTTGTTTTGTGTTCAATTACCAAAGAAAGTATAAAGCCAAGCCCCAACTAAGGTATAGATAGCCAAGCCCTTTACAAGGTCTCATAAACCATTCACACCATAATCTCATTATACTATGCTCCCATTTAACCATCGGAGAATTCAAACCAATATCTTGGCTCGAGATAATGAAAGAGTACAAAACCTAAAGTAATAGAAACGTCCAAGTACCCAAAAAAAAATATGATAAGATGGGAAGTATAGAGAGAAAATAATCACAAAGAACAGGGGATGATGATGGGTATTGTATATATAAGGCAATGAAGTTGCTGATTTTTAGTAGGAATTTTTTGTATCCATAAATGAGTGATAGAGAAAAGAATAGTGATCTTTATTCTGTAGTGTCTCGTCATACTAAAGAATATGATCTTTACGTTGCTAAATCCAATCCAACATCCAATTTAAATTTACAAGAAGGACGTCGTTTAAGAAAAACTTTAGACTCTCGTCATGTTTCCATGATTGCTATTGGAGGTGCTTTGGGTACTGGTTTACTCATTGGTACTGGTTCTGCATTACGTACCGGTGGACCTGGTGCTATTTTAGTAGCATACACAATTGTTGGATTCTGTGTATATATGGTGATGACAGGATTAGGAGAAATAGCAACGTTTATACCATTAAATGGATTTGCAAATTATTGTCAAAGATATGTTGATGAATCACTTGGATTTGCTTGTGGTTATGTTTATTTATTCAAATATTTGATTTTACCAGCAAATCAATTGGTTGCAGGATCATTAACAATGCAATATTGGATAAGTAGAGATCGATTAAATCCAGGAGTTTGGATTGCAATCTTTATGGTTATAATCTTAGCAATTAATTTACTTGGAGTTCGATTCTTTGGTGAAATTGAATTTTGGCTTTCAGCTTTAAAAGTTCTTACATGTATTGGTTTAATCATTTTATTATTAGTTATTGCACTTGGTGGAGGTCCAACTAAAGATAGAATTGGTTTTAGATATTGGCGAAATCCAGGTGCTTTCTTAGAATATACTGATAAATCTAAAGATTTGGTCATTTTAGGTGATCTTGGAAGATTTGTCTCATTTTTAAGTGTTTTCGTGGTTGCAATTTTTGCTTATTTAGGTACTGAATTAGTTGGTATAACATTTGCTGAAACAAGAAATCCAAGAAAATCAATTCCTAAAGCAATTAGATTAACATTTTATCGTATCTTAATCTTTTATGTTTGTTCAATCTTATTTTTAGGAATGTCAGTTTCTCCAAGAGATCATTTACTTTTACTGGCAAGTGGTAATACTGCAAGTGCTTCTCCTTTTGTTATTGCAATTAAAAATGCTAAAATTGAAGGTTTAGATCATGTTATTAATGCATGTATCTTATTATTCGTTTTATCAGCTGCAAATTCAGATATGTATGTTGCTTCAAGAACAATTTATTCTTTATCTGTTGCAGGTTTCGCACCAAAAATTTTTACTAAAACTAATAAAATGGGTGTTCCATACTATGGTATCATGTTAAGTTTCCTGTTTTGTTTATTAGCATTTATGACTGTTTCAAGTGGTTCTGCTGAAATCTTTACATATTTTGTTAATGTTGTTTCTTTAACAGGTTTATTAGCTTGGTGTTGTATTTTGGTTATTCATATTAGATTTATGCTGGCTTGTAAAGCTCAAGGTATTGATAGAAATAAAGATTTGGTTTACAGATCTCCTTTCCAACCTTATGGTTCTTGGATTGCTTTATTCATTTGTGGTTTCTTAGCAATCATTAAAAATTTTACAGCTTTCTTAGGTGATGAATTCTCTTATAAAGCTTTTATTACTGGTTATATTGTTTTCCCATTATTCTTTATAATGCTTTTTGGTTATAAATTTTATTATAAAACAGTATGGATTAAATCAGAAGATGTTGACATGGTGACTTTTAAGGATGTCATTGATGAAGAACAAAGAACTTTTGAAGAGGAAGATGCTCAAAGAAGAGCTATTAGAGAAGCTCAAGGTAATCCTAAGGATAAGGAATGGTTTTATGATAAGTTTCTTGGATGGATTTTTTAGATGAATAGATGTTAATTAGACGAACGAACGAACGAACGAACGAACGAACGAACGAACGAGCGAAGCGAGTGAGTGAGTGAGTGAGTGAGTAGTGTACTTTTGCGAAAGAACGAGCGAAGCGAGTGAGTGAGGGACGTTCGTTAGTGTACTTTTGCTGAAGAACGAGCGAAGCGAGTGAGTGAGGGACGTTCGTTAGTGTACTTTTGCGAAAGAACGAGCGAAGCGAGTGAGTGAGTAAGTTCGTTAGTAGTGTACTTTTGCTGAAGAACGAGTGAAGCGAGTGATTGAGTGATTTCGTGAGTAGTGTACTTTTGCTGAAGAACGAGCGAAGCGAGTGATTGAGTGAATTCGTGAGTAGTGAACTTTTGAGTGAATTTATGAGTGAGGGACGTTCATGAGTAGTGTACTTTTGCTGAAGAACGAGCGAAGCGAGTGATTAAGTGATTTCGTGAGTAGAACTTTTGAGTGAGTGAGTGATTGAGTGAGTGAGTGAGGGGCGTTCATGAGTAGAGAACGAGCGAAGCGAGTGATTGAGTTCGTGAGTTCGTGAGTTCGTGAGTGAGTAAGTTCGTTAGTAGTGTTCTTTTGCTGAAGAACGAGCGAAGCGAGTGATTGAGTGAGTGAGTGAGTGAGTTCGTTAGTAGTGTACTTTTGCTGAAGAACGAGCGAAGCGAGTGATTGAGTGATTTCGTGAGTTTATGAGTGAGGAACGTTCGTTAGTGAACTTTTGAGTGAGTTCGTTAGTAGTGAACTTTTGCTGAAGAACGAGCGAAGCGAGTGATTGCGTGATTTCGTGAGTTTATGAGTGAGGAACGTTCGTTAGTGTACTTTTGCTGAAGAACGAGCGAAGCGAGTGAGTGAGTGAGTGAGTAGTGTACTTTTGCGAAAGAACGAACGAACGAACGAACGAACGAACGAACGAACGAACGAACGAACGAACGAACGAACGAACGAACGAACGAACGAACGAACGAACGAACGAACGAACGAACGAACGAACGAACGAACAAACGAACGAACGAATTTGTTCATACTCACACTCACGAACGATCGAACTCATTCATACTCACACTCACGAACGATCGAACTCATTCATACTCACACTCACGAACGATCGAACTCATTCATACTCACACTCACTCACTCACTCACTCACTATGCTCCTTTTCGCTACTCACTACTCCTTTTCGCTACTTACTCACTCACTCACTCGCTTCGCTCGTTCGAGTCAAGTGAGTAGCGTAGTGGCGGACCGTGTGCGAAATCCCTCACATATGACAACTATCCAATCGTTTTGCGGACCTGGGGTATACATAGAATATAAGTTTATCTATATGTGAAAGCTGAATAATAACTCGCTAGGATGTTCAACAAATCATGAAGGACTTCTTGAACTACAAAATGACCAACTACCGCAACTGCGAAGCGAGTGAGTGAGTGAGTAGTGAACTTTGGCGAAAGCACGAGCGAAGCGAGTGATTTCGTGAGTCAGGGACGTTCGTGAGTAGTGAACTTTTGAGTGAGTTTATACGTGAGGGACGTTCGTGAGTAGTGGACTTTTGAGTGAGTGAGTGAGTGATGGACGTTCATGAGTAGTGAACTTTTGAGTGAGTGAGTGAGTGTGGACGTTCATGAGTAGTGTACTTTTGCTGAAGAACGAGCGAAGCGAGTGATTGAGTGAGTGAGGGACGTTCGTGAGTAGTGAACTTTTGAGTGAGTTTATACGTGAGGGACGTTCGTGAGTAGTGAACTTTTGAGTGAGTGAGTGAGTGATGGACGTTCATGAGTAGTGAACTTTTGAGTGAGTGAGTGAGTGTGGACGTTCATGAGTAGTGTACTTTTGCTGAAGAACGAGCGAAGCGAGTGATTGAGTGAGTGAGGGACGTTCGTGAGTAGTGAACTTTTGAGTGAGTTTATAAGTGAGGGACGTTCGTGAGTAGTGAACCTTTGAGTGAGTTTATAAGTGAGGGACGTTCGTGAGTAGTGAACCTTTGACTGAGTTTACAAGTGAGGGACGTTCGTGAGTAGTGAACTTTTGAGTGAGTTTATAAGTGAGGGACGTTCGTAAGTGAACCTTTGACTGAGTTTATAAGTGAGGGACGTTCGTAAGTACACTTTTGAGTGAGTTTATGAGTGAGGACGTTCGTTGCGAAAACGAGCAAAGTGAGGGACTGTGTGATTGAGTGACTGCGTGATTACGTCTGCACGTCTGCACGTCGAAGCAAAGCCAAAAAGCATGGAACAAATTGTCACCTTTAAAGGCTGCAAAAGAGAATAAAGGGCACCTCGGGTCGCCAACTCTTTTCCAATATTTGCATCACATTCTTGAAAGTATTCTTTCCAAACTTCTGGATTAACGTCAAGTAGAATAGAGTAAGTTTTATGGGTAACATAACTGAGTGAAAATTGGCTTAGATGTTTGTTCACACGAACGAACAAACGAACAAACGAACGAACGAACGAACGAGCGGACGAACGAACGAACGAACGAACGAACGAACGAACGAACGAACGAACGAACGAGCGAACGAGCGAACGATCGGACGGACGAACGAGCGAACAAACGAGCGAACGAACGAGCGAACGAACGAACAGACGGAGGAACGGACGGAGGAAATCATCCACTCATTCACTCACTCACTCAATCACTCACTCGCTTCGCTCGTCGTTCCTTTGAAGACTTCGAAAAGAGATCCAATAAAAATGGCTTGGACTCTTTGTTCAACATATCTCAATGCCCTGTGTTCAGAGATGTGCAAATTATCAAAGTGTAGCTTTGTTCTTTAATGATAAGGTGCTATCACCAATTTATTTGAGAAATCAAACTGGTGGCTCTGAGCGATTGCTTTCAATGACATTTTTAGCTCTCGGCGATTAATCAATTTGACAATTTATAGCTCTGGGCGAGAGCTTGATTAAGATTGCCAAGTAGAATATGCTGTTGCATGACGATAACCTTAATATATTGTTCTTGGCCGATATCCATATCAATATAATGAACACTTTATCGTTGAAACTCTTTAATATCAGATTGTATTTTTGGATTTAGCAATGTGATTGCTTGAACATTTTCATTAACCAATCATCTTTCAAGTATTGTAAATCTTTCATACTAACCACTGTTCTCATCCACAGAATATTATCCATACTCGCTCGCTTATAAGCACCGGGTACATAACCATCAAATGGACCAATATCAAGTATCAATCAATAATATATCTACGTAACGATTTATATCTTTTTCAGTAACATACCAACGTTATGTTGGCCCAATGATGACTCTTCTTATGTTGACTCTTCTTATGTTGGCCTCTCCAATTACGTCCCTCCCCGTAGATCTCGATGATCATCGCGATCAAATATTTTCTATAACAACTATGCAGCTTTCAGAGCTCTTTGATGTCAAAGATACAAAGTATGGAGGACGTGGATGCTTTTCCAAAGTCCTAATCCCCAAAGGAACCACTGTGATGAAATGCTCGCAATCTTTGAGCTCAACTATACTGAAACCTTTCAGAAAAGAAGTTTGTCATGAGTGCTGGTCATACGATAATGGAAAGAATATGAAAGTAAAGTTAACAAAGAAGATTGAAGGTAGTTTATTCACTATATTCTTCTGTAGTGAATTATGTATTGAATCATTTCAAAAAAAAGATCCAGATGGAATACTAACGGATTGGTTACTCACTATAGAGAAATATTATACTCAAGGATTAAAGAAACCAGAAGCACAACTTAAAGAACCAACAAATGAACTTTTAAAAGAAATTCAAGACCAATGGAATAAGGTTGATCAATGGGATCTTAAGAAGAAAAAAGGAGATATTCCTCGAATAGATTCAAGTCAATATATGGATACAAAGTATATAATTGGTGTTTTATTCGAAATGTATATCCGACCCAAATCGCTTGAAATGGAGCTTTTCCAAGAGTTGAATTCTTCAGAGATTGATAAAGTTAAGAGATATCCTTATCTTCTATATTCGTATATTGATATCTATAAATTTATTAGAATCACTGCACCCAAGGTTATGCTTCCACTCATCAATACCAACACTGTGCGATCCATTCTTGGTAAGAACTTATCGAATGCATTTGGAATTTGGTCCGATTCTCAAAATGCTACCGAAGATAAGGAGTATTTTGGTTTTGCAGTTTTCCCTTCAGCTTCCTATTTCAACCATTCATGTGCTCCCAACTTGAAGAAGATTAGAGTTGGAAGTGGGTTGGTTTTTATGGCCTTGAGTGATATAGAGGTGGGGAAAGAGTTGTGTATTGATTATGGGAATTATGTGAATGAGTGTGTTGAAAGAAGGCAGTTGGAGTTGCAAGAGTGGTTTTTTGTGTGTGGATGTGAGAGATGTGATAGCGAAGTGAATGAGCGAAGCGAATGAACGGAGCGAGTGAGTGACCTGAGCGAGTGAATGAGCGAAGCGAATGAACGGAGCGAGCGAATAAACTAAGCAAAGCTAATGAACGGAGCGAAGCGAATAAACTGAGCGAAGCGAATAAACTGAGCGAAGCGAATAAACTGAGCGAAGCGAATAAACTGAGCGAAGCGAATAAACTGAGCGAAGCGAATAAACTGAGCGAAGCGAATAAACTGAGCGAAGCGAATAAACTGAGCGAAGCGAATAAACTGAGCGAAGCGAATAAACTGAGCGAAGCGAATAAACTG